>LPNX010123080.1:20427-62870 GCA_001517045.1 Pseudotsuga menziesii
TATAGAACTACTTTAGAATGCAAACACAAGAATTTGTTAAGGTGTGGAATAGATCGGTTACAGAGTAAACCTACTTGACGTTTACAATATGAGAAATATAAACAATCTTACACAGAAATATCTGATCAAATATCTAAACTACTTATCCATTTACATAATAATAACCATAATAAAATCATAAACTGGCCCTTTTGGACCTACAGATATTTACCTTCATTTTGGATCGAGGATCTGTATGTAAATTAAAGAACTATATAGATCTACAGTAATTAAACTATAAAGGAAATGTTTAAGAAAAAAACTAGTTACTTTGGGTAGATCCTAAGAACTCGAGTCAAGAACCTTTAGCTATCCTTATCAATATTAAAAGTGTAATCACTTAAAAATTCCTATTCGGATTCACATGAGCAAATCATATCCGATTGAAGATCCTAATAAACAAATATACTATCCATGAATTAAATCAAGAATCAAATATATTCACAGTTCCATCCTACATGCTAGTCATTACAGCTACGAAAACAAGATTTCATTTCCCCAAGGATTGGGGTTAAATCCATCATTAATGGTAGTCAAGCCTTTCTCAAAATAAAAAAGCCTATCTATTGTACAAGAATTTGTAGACCCTGCGGGTCATTTACTTAAATTAACAAAACAAAGTAAAGATAGGGTCGTAAGTCTATATCATGGCCACCGTTGTCTACGCAGAAGCAGAAACCTTAGTATATCATACAAACACTTCCATCTTTTTTCACTAAACGAATGCAGTAGTATAACATCAAATAAATTAGTATTCATGGTCGTAAGACCATCGATGATGTCAGCCTTCTTTTTTTTAAATAAACAATATACAAATAAATATATAAAGCAAAATAATTATTGGAATCACACAACCAAAGGTCATACATCATTATTAATAATCAAAACGTATATTAAGAAGTAGTTGTAAGACCGACACTAATGGCTTCCATGCTCTCTAAATACAAGCATTAAAATAATAATATAATGGGAGTAAGAACATTCAAATTGAACCAAGACCATATCAAGTTTATATTAAAAACAATACAGAACTTCTAATTTACAGTGCCGTAGCAATGGCTGCAAATCCAGTGCAATGAAAACCCTAGAAGGGTTTTACAAAACACATGCAATGAAAATCAAGGACTTATCTCAACAAACAATGATGGATACCATTCGTAACCTCACAACTCCTACCCAGTGTGACCTACAATCATAGTATGGTTTGGTCAGTATGTTGCTCAAAACTTTAAACAAAAAGACAAGATTTTAACTAAGGGATGAGTCAAGCTTACCTGGGCGTTTGGAAACGCGAGCCTAGAAAGAGGTGACCCTGTCGCCTCCCTCTCTATTGATTTTAACCTGTAAAAGTTCTTTACAGTTAGAAACTAATAAACATTGGTAAAATAACTTAAATGGGGGAAAAGTGTGGGTTACAACCTTACCTCGGCGTTTTGCAGAGAGGCCCATGGGTCGGCTCTTCCGGAGCACCCTTATCCCTCCTCTTCCTACAAACACAAATGAAGAAACTCAGTTATTGTTAATGTTAAATCATTACAAAGTAAAATACAGTGGTTAAAATTTAGTTAAAAACCCTTACTTGTTAACATACAGTTTGAATGGAAAAGTCGTGACAAGCAATGTCGTGGAACCAACTTTATATTATAGTCCGCAAAACGAATCGATAATCCCAGTAATCACCTCAGGGAAGATACAAACAACATGTTGTTAGCACTCACATAAGCCAGGAAGAAATACCTTTACGCCACCTTAACTCATAAACTGAGCAAAGCTATTCGGCTCTTCTCGGCAACACAAAAGACCCAATGACCCATACATTTCCACAGTAAATAGAGAAGAGCTCTTCGTCTCTTTCCATACACTCACAAAGATAAAAAAAAACCTGTACATTTCCACCACAAACAAAGCAGTGCTCAGCTCTTCCTTCCCACACCAAACCAAGCAGGAAAAATGAGGCTTTAGACAAATTTCCAAGCACATTAAACCATGTCCAAACCCTAGTTCCAATCCGAATAGATGGACGATGGAGAGTGTATCCCAACATCAACGTGGGAGACTTGGTTGTGTTGTCAACTCAAAGCCAGGTCATGCTTTAAATTCCAAAGTCAACCAAGGAAAAAGTATCATAACTCTCGACAAGTAATCATAAATGGAAATCATTGCAATCAAAATCTTACAATATAACCCATTTACCAAGAACCTTCACATCATATGAACCAAGGCATGTAATTCCTAACGTTTTATTATGCCAAGAACCTTTAATACATTGCAGCCATGGCATAAAATACTTATGCCAAACCATATTATATGGAAATCAAGGTATGAACCAAATATGCCTAGATCATAACCATCGTGGGTCATATGGTAAGGCATCACATAATCGCAAACCACATGTGTTTTCTTAAGTGGTAGAAATTTTTTCAAAACCCTTGCAACTTTATTATATTGATGAAGGATCGTCATGTCATTGTACCATATGCCTTACAAAACCCTAATCAGTTACGCTTAAAGGAGGTCACCACACATGATAGTTTAGACTATGGCAAGGCATAAAGCCTTTCAAGTTTTCAATTAACCAACTTATTACATCATGGATGGGGTCAAGAAAATGAATAGTCTCCCGAAGCCTTAGGCAGCAAAGCCCTTATAAAAAGTAGTTAAATTAAAAACAAGAAAACGAAGAAGATCACCTGCATGGGAAAGGCTAAATTTTTTGAAGGGAACTAACAACTGCGACAAGAAACAGAACCTGTCATAAAAAACAAGATCACTATATTAAAACTTACAGATGAAAATCATGAGTAAGTACAGTAAATAATGCATGTATTTTTCTTTTTATGATTTGTAGGTGTGTTACATAATGGTATCAGAGCACGAGCACTGTTACAACACTAGGCTTGAATCGACTCAACACCTACACTGATAAAGAAACCAGGAAAACTAATTTTTACTTTATTTTTGGTTTAAATTCTCTTACCAAACAAAAGGAGAAGGATAGTTGTATTTTGCAAGAAAACATGACAGATGCAGAGATTTCCATAGAAGAAGAACAACACCAAGGAAATCCTTTAAATAATGAAGAGGGAAGTTTAAGGGATGGGGAAATTTGGGTTGACTTAAACGATAGTCAAGATAATAAATATGAACTATGTAGAAGGGTGAAAGAACTTAGATCAAAGCTAAGAAAGGTTAAAGAAGATAATGATCAAATTCTAAAAACTAAAGAATAATTAAATGCTATTCTATTAGCTAAGATACATAACAATGAAAATAAAAGAATAAGGAATCTGAATACGACCTACCTAAAAATGCACCTTGCAAACATAAGGGAAGGAAGATGGAATTTTCCGTCCATGAACTTGAAACTTTCAATGAATAATCATTTAAACATCACTCAGAAAAAAAAAATATGAGTCAAGCGAAAGTAGGGAGTATAACAAAAAGAAAAAGACATATTGACCCTATAAGGAAATATCTAGGGAGTTTAAGAAGATTAAACCACCAATGTTTAATGGGGAAATTAAGAAAGGCATAGATGCAGGATCCTGGTTGTTAGTAATGAAAACATATTTCCAAATATACAACTATTCTGACGAATTAAAAGCTAAAATTAATATGTCTAGAAAGGCACATATATGGTGGCAGGATATAAAGAAGGTTAAGGGAATAAAAGAAAGATATGTAACTTGGAAAATGTTTAATTTTTTTTTAAAGAAAATAATTATTAGAACAATACTACGAATAGAAGGACAAATAATTTTATGAGTTAAGGCTAGGATCCATGAGTATGAAAGAACTCTACAGTAAGTTTCTGAGCCTACTTCGTTACATATCTTACATAATTGATGAAAAACCTAAAACCCAACGTTTTCTCAGGTGTTTTCCTATCATGTTCAAAGAACATATTGAGTATGATAATCCAAAGACGCTAGAGGAATCAATGATAAAATATTTAAAACTTTCAATAATAGACAAGAATTGCGTGATGTGCATCACTTAATCCCCTTTATTCTTAGCCTTTTAAAACTATTGGTGAGACTCAAATTTAACCCTATTTTTGGTATTAGTTATGAGAAATTTTGCGCATGGAGGGAGGGGAGAGGCAGTGACATTCATAATCACCCCTTGGGTTGTTGTGTGGATGATAATATGAATTGTTAATCATCCCTCCATGCAAGACATCACATGAAATTTGACCAAATTTCGCTAAATGTCATTGATTTTTGTCAAAATTAAAGAATGGAGTTGCAAAGGTTGGAGGTAGGGGGGATGTACATAGAAATTGACCCTTACATGCATGCTTAAAAATTGAAAACATTAAGACAAGTTGTCAAATTTTCTCCAACATTAACCCAATTTGGAGAAATGTTGAGTATAAGGAAGGGGATGGGTGGGGGGAGGGGCGATTTAATTTATGGTGTCACCCTTGTTCATGCCCAACTCTTATGTCCCTGCATCCATACAATAAAGTATACAAAAAATTGAAAACTTGGGTAAAATTTCAAGACTTCTACTCAAATTTTACTAATTTTTGCAAAGTTATGCTCAAGGATTTGTTAACACGAAGGTTAATATTGTTAGAACAATATACCCATTGATATCTCAACATGTCACTTATGGGAATTGAACCTAAGTGGAGAGGATACAAATCTTCTCATAACTTTTAAGGTTAGAGCTAGTTGTCGTTTACAAAAATAAATTAGAATATATATCTATAGAAGCCCCCTCGTGCCTCTGGCCATTTAGATGATTGTTCCCAAGGTAAATAAAATTATTTAGGACTCAAGGATGTATTAACATGTCACCAACGATAACAAAACATTGGTGAGAAGGATAACAATCATTCCTCCTAGGCACCCGAGCTAAACCCAAATAACATAAGTTATCTTTTAATTTTATAACATCAAAGTAATTTTCGCACTAAGAGGATCACTACTTTATAGTTTTTAGTTCTCAAAGTTTCAAGCTTCATAGTTGTGTTCATGTTACCTCTTTGAGATCATTCACATTCAATATAAACTAAAACTTTTGATAACATTTCCAATTCCTTGATATCATTTTCATTCAATATACTTTAGACTTTAGACTTGCATAAAGTATGTTTACAAAATTAGATTTGCATAATAAACTATTAAACAATGTAAAATAAACATATAATGTTATAAAATTGAAAATAGAAGTGAAGGAAGAAGAGGCTTCCAGGTTGTTATGTGAGGGTGATTAATTTTATTTTATTTTAATCCACTAAAAAAATAAACACAACTAAAATAAACATATAATGTTATAAAATTGAAAATAGAAGTGAAGGAAGAAACCTTCAGTTCTATTTTATTTTAATCCATTCAAAAAATAAACACAACTACCTTCGATTAATGCATGTAAAGGAATAAACCTTTCAATCTTTCCAAACATATTGGGCGAGATATGTCGCGTTACCCACCTACTTTCGTTGTGTTGCATGAGCTACCAAACCTCTTAGTGACTTTACTATCCCATGCCTTAAAAGAATAGTAATAATATCTTTTCACACTGAGCATTTCCAAAACTGTTCCATTAATATCTTCTACGCGATATAGCTGCTTAGTGAAGCTTCCAGGATTCCTGACGTGGCAAAATAAATAATAATATCAAAATAAATCTGTTCAAACTATATTTTCCATTGTATATTGTAAGAACTGTACATTAATATTTGCTATGCTACACAATACAGCCGCATAGTGAAGCCTGCAGTATTCACTATACCGCAAAAGGATTTTCAGATGACTCCTGGAAACGCAGAAATGGAAATCGGAAGTCAAATATGACAGACATGGCTGATGATGTATCACTAAATGCAAATGCAACCAAAATTGTATTAAAGGTTTGTTGATGTTACACCTCCAACCTCTGGTACCATAATTACATTGATAGGCGTATATATGTTAGAATTTTGGGGTGGACTACCATCTATGCTTTTTCATCTACCGACGAGAATGAGACAAGTGTATTGTCCAGATTGATTTTATGGTAGTCATCCAAGATTAAACAAGAATGAGACAAGTGTACTCTCTAGATTGATTATATGAGTGTCGTACAAAATTAATAATTAATAATTTCAAAGAAAATAAAAAATAATTTAATTAACATGTGATAAATAGAGTTAGTGATAGTTGTAAAAATTAAAATTAATCTTCAACTATTCCATTATTATATACAACTACTAGCTTAACTCCATTTATTATTAGATACAACTATTAGCTTAACACAAATGTGTCTATAACTATTAGCTTAACTTCAACTCTAATCAAAGTTATATTGGATAACTATTGGCTTAACTATTATACGCAACTATTATGTTAACTCCATTGATTCTACAAGTATTAGCTTAACTACAACTCTAATTAATTACGGCTTAGTCCAAGTGCATTTGGAATCTAGGAGTCTAGACCGTAATGTGCACTCATGTAAGAGTCGAATTCCAAATAAAATAGTTCAAACTCTTAATAAATTCCTCTAAACTCATGCGATAACTGCACTTAGTGGCATGGTATTGTGCAACTCATGTGACACTCGAACTCCAACTACCAATTGGGATTCCACTTAATGTGCATAAGGCTTAGTCGAACTCCATTTGGAAGCTAGAAGTCATGATAACTCATAGATCTTTTATTAACTACAATAGATTTATATTAGCTTAACTATTAGATACAACTATTAGCTTAACTCCAATGATTCTACAATTATTAGCTTAACTTCAACTCTAATTACTTACGGCTTAGTCCAACTGCATTTGGCATCTAGGAATCTAGTTAATGTGCAGTCATGTAAGAGTCGAAATCCTAATAAAATAGTTCGAACTCCTAATAAATTCCTCTGAACTCATGTGATAACTACACTTCGTAGCATGGTATTGTGCAACTCATGTGACACTCAAACTCCACCTACCAACTAGGAGTTTAGTTAATGTGCATAAGGCTTAGTCAAGATAACTCAGAGCTCTTTTATTAACCACAATAGATTTATATTAACTTTTAAATTAACTATTAATCATTCGAACTCCTTATAAACAATTATAAAAATAAATAAAAAATAGCTCATGTAATAACTGGACTTAATGGCATGGTAATGTGTAGTCCAGGTGACATTTGAACTCCATCTAGCAACTCGAAGTCGAGTTAATTAGTCAAACTGCATTTTACAGTTGGGAGTTGAAGTAAAGTGCAGCTCGTGTGATAGTATAATTCCTACTAAAATCCTCTGAACTCCTAATAAATTCCTCTTAAATCATGTGATAACTGCACTTAGTGGCATGGTAATGTGCAACTGATGTTACACTCGAACTCCACATACCAATTGGGACTCCAATGAATGTGCATAAGGCTTAGTCCAACTCCATTTGGAAGCTAGAAGTCAGGATAACTTGAAGCTCTTTTATTAACTACAATAGATTTATATTAACTTTTAAATTAACTATTAAATACAACTACTAGCTTAACTCCAACATGATGATATAACTATGAGCTTAACTTCAACTATGAGCTTAACAACCATAACTTAAGTGGTTTTTATGTTAGATTAACTATTAGATACAAGTAATTGACACATTCTTTAGGAAAAAAAATTATAACTAATAGGTTAAGTCCAATGATGATACAACTTTATCTTAACTTCCACTCCAATCACAAATTTTAATTGAACGTTTAAATCCAATGATTCTACAACTATTAGCTTAACTTTAACTCTAATCACAATTATATTGGATAAGTATTAGATTAACTATTAGGTTAACTCCAATCATGATACAACTATTAAATTAACTTCACTGGTGATATTCCTCTTGGCGTATTCCAAACATATTAACTTTATTAATATGGTTGTTGCTAGTGAAAAAAAATAGATATCGTTCTTAATTAAGAAATACTTTCGAATTTATGGAACATATCACAACTCTACGTGATATCGTTATCTACATCACTGAACTATGCTAATTCCCATTTAATGCGTCCAGCTGTTAACCATCTGGATATACGTTACCATATTTGTGCAACATATAACATTTTTTTGAGGGCGATGAATATCGTTCATTAGAGTAGTTCTTACTTAATATACTTTACCATTTTTATGCAACATTAGTATAGTTTATTGAAGAAGATAATGTCACTGTCGTAGAGCATTCACTGATTAAAGTAATGTGTTAGTAGTTACTCTTCATCCTAAAGTAATATTACACTAAAACGTGATCGCATATGTATTTTAATAAAACCATTCGTTTAATTGATGGTACATAGAGATATTAGAAAATATTACAATCTAATTAAAAACATTATAATTTAATTATAATAAAATATAATAGCATTTTATTATTCTTATAATAGAATATGGTATTTAATTAAAAATATTATAATCAAAGTATAGATAAAATATTATTATTTAATTAAAAACAATTTATTATTTAATTATATTAGTAAAAAAGTTATTTAATTATGTTATTGTAGAGTATAAAAAATATTATTATATTTTTATTTCTATTTTAATGTTCATGTTGTTTGAGGTATGTAAAGTTGTTATGCTATTTAATGATTATGTCACAATATGGAAAAGTAGTATGTCACATTGCAACTTTTCTCAATGATTATGACACATTATGATGTTTATCAATGTTAATGTTACATTGTAACACTAAGAGGATTATTTTATGGTTATATCTCATGCAATGTTCATTTGATATAGCCATATTATAAACTTTTAGTGTCACAATGTAACATGATCTTTGATAAACATCATGATGTCTCATAACCATTAACGAATGTCGCAATGTGACATACTCCTTCGTGAACATACAATGTGACATAATCATTCCACTGAGAGGCGCTCTACAGCCCAGTATGGGGAAATCTTGTAACATTATGTAACACACATAATGTTACATAAATGTCGGCCACAAAAAATAAAAAATTTAATTATCCTCCAAAATAAATGTTCGCCATAAAAACAACCTAATATAGGGGAGATGTTGTAATGTTCCTACCTAACAAAACAATAAAAATTAAAAAAATTAATTATCCGCCAAAAAAATGTCAGTCAGAAAAACAACACAATATAGGGGAGATGTTGTAATGTTCATATTTAACAAAATAATAAAAAATAAAAAATTGAATTATCCACAAAAAAAATGTTCGTCATCCACATGGTTTTAAAACCATGTGCAAGGCCTCCTAAAAAACCCATGGTTTTATTGTACATGGTTTATGAGGGCCTTGCAAATGGTTTTAAAACCATGTACAAGGCCTCCTAAACAACCCATGGTTTTATTGTACATGGTTCAGGAGGTCATTGCAAATGGTTTTACTAACCATGTGCAAGGCCTCCTAAACAACCCATGGTTTTAGGAGGCCTTGCACATGGTTTTAAAACCATGTATGGGGGAGATGTTGTAATGTTCTTTCCTAACAAAATAAAAAATATTAAAAAATATTATATGTTGGCTATAAATAGTATTAAATATTAATAATAAAAATATTATATGTCGACCTTAAATAAAAAGATGTGTCTTTTGGTATGAATCACACTGAAGCTGATAGTTGAGTGCAATACTTAGGAAGAGGTTTACACCTGCAAAGATTTGATCCCTCTCGACGTTTAATAGGGCCTAGGATTTGGATCTATGCTGGTTAAATAACATAGAAGGTTGGCATAAGACACTTGAGATAAACATCAAAGTAGATATATTCATATTATAATCTTATTTGTGTCACAAATAGAATTATAATCCTCCAGCTCCCCAATGCCTAGGTCTTTTCCTTGCCCCATCCCAAGGGGGTTAGAGCAATTGGTAATGAATAATTAAGATGAGATGTTGTAAATGGAAAGTCATGAGTTCAAATATTTTGTGGGTACTTTCTTAAAAAAAAATATGTCCCTTGCTCACACATCTCATCCCTTCATCCAACACTCTGGTATTGCACCTGCCTCCATACAAACTAGCTCCATTCAACTCCATGTGCCCCCCCTTCTTTCTCCCTCCTGGGCTTATTTCCCCCTGCTCCTCGCCTACATTCCCTTCGTCATCACCATAACCACTGTTGTCATAGCCCACCCTAACACCACTATAAAAAATAATCTATTATTATTATTTTAAAAAAGTTGTCGTCGTCGTTGTTGTTGTTGTTATGTGTGTGGGGGGGGGGGGGGGTGATATCAGAAATAGAATTTAAATTATTATTATTATCATATTTTTTCTATCACCATTTTTTTTAATAATTATTATTATTATTTTAATCACTTGCAACCTCATTCCCTCCACAAAATTAACATCGTTCCCATTCAAAGCATAAGGTCGAATTGTGCAGAAATATATAGCCTATGTGCTTGGTTTATCTAACCAAGTAATATGCATCCACGATGGATTAAGTGTTTGAGAAATTAATCGTCATTCTTGAGGAATCAAAGAGAAATATAGATGAAATTTTCAATCGAATCGAAAAATACATTGAGAAAATGATTGAAAATCTTCCAAGAAAATGATTGAAGAAAACATACCCAAATGTTATTTTTTCTACGTTAATTCAAATTGATTAGGATCTTTATCTGAAAAAACAACAAGCACAACAAGATATACAAGATACATAAGACATAAGGATTTTCCTCGGGGAAACCATAAAGCAGAAAACCTCGTAAACTTCCTCATAATAGTTCTTCCACTAATACAATATCACAAGATTGAAAAACCGAAGAATAAGAAGTCTTCTGCATCTCTCTCTCTTTATCCTCTAGTGAACGTTTCCTCTCTCTCTCTAATGCAAACTTGAGAGTGAGTGAGTTTGTGTTAAATGAGGGAGGGAGCCTCCCTATTTATATTCTTGAGTTGTGCGACTCACTTAACTAACTATATCGGCATCTTAACCTAGTAGGGATGACTTCACCTAGGGAGACTCAAAAATACATTTTACATTATTTATTATAGGGAATATTGCCTTGAATTACAACAAAGATCTTACCTCAATGACTAAACATAATAATGACATCCCAAATGGATGGAAAACTTCTCCGACGGGGGTACAAAAAATATACAATAATAATATATAACAGAATATCTTCCAAAGTTACAATTACAACAACACTCCCTCTTAACTAGGAAGATATTCTCTCACCACAGTCATCAACACTTTGGTCACATCATCGTCGTTGTTGATGTAGTCCTCATGTTGTCGATCATTGATTAGTGATATATTTCAAACCTATCCATTGTAAGAAATTTCCATAGATTCAGCCCCTTGTTTCATGTTGGGTGTAGGCCTAGTCCTCATCTAGGTATTCATCATATCCACGGGCAAGACATTGTGTAGGTACATCCTAGGACCATACATTACATTTCCACTGCAATCACCTGTGTCTCCTACCAACATCTCGTCATATCCAGATAATCTCATCATCGCACATGGAGAGCATCCCAGATGCATACCTCATGTCCAACAGACTGACTGCATTCTACTAGTATGGGAGCATGCTGGGACGCATTATTTCCCAAGGACTACCTTTGTCTTCAACCATGAGAAAATCACCTAAGAGCACACCAAGTGCATTACGTCTCTTCACATTCATCCCACATTCTACCAGCATAGGAGCACGCCAATATGTATTACGTCTCAAGGACTACATGTGTCTACCATTATGCGAGAATCTCCTGGGTGCACGCCAAGTGTCTTATGATCAGTGGACTTCTCATCATCTCCATCATGGGAGCACGCCAAGATGCATCACGTCCCAAGGACTACCAGCGTTTACCACCCTTCAAGACCCATCTCCAACATATGAGCACGTTAGGAGCACACCAAGTGAATTATATCCCAAGAACCACCTGTGTCTACTACCATATGATACCTCGCTCTAATGAATGTGCATATTTTGGTCTTTCAGCATCTCCAGCATGGGAGCATGCTAGGAGCACACCAAGTGCATTACGTCCTGAGGACCGCCTACAACTATGACCATGTGAGAACCCATCACTACCTCTTTCTAGAGACCTCGACCTAGATGACACCAAGTCTCTCTTTGGAGTATTTGAACTATACTTTCGATAATGGCTTGGTCAATACATCGACTATCTTCTCGTTTGTTTCCACGTAATAGAGCTTCACTACTTCTCTCTGCACCATATCCTGGATATAGTGATACTTGATCTCAATGTGCTTCGACTTGTTATGGAACATTAGGTTCTCCGACAACTTCACACAACTCTGGTTGTCACAAAAGACACAATTCTCCTCTAACTCAATATCAAACAAGTCATACAGTAGATTTCAAATCCATACTACCTCAAAACTGGTCAAACAGGATACAACTTACTCTGCTTCAGTTTTACTCAGTGCCACACATAATTTCTTCCTCCCAAACCAGGAGATCATACCGGATCCCAAACTAAAGTAGCATCCTGAAGTGCTCTTCCTATCGGTGGTGTTTCCTACCCAATATGAATCGAAATAACCTCGCATGTTAATCTTCTGATTCACATCATACTTGAGCCCATACTTAATTGTACCCTTCAAGTACCTAAATACATGATTTGTAGCAATTAGTTGAACACATCTCGGATCCGTCAGGAACTGGCTTAGGGTGTTCAGAACAAACCATATGTTTTTTCTTGTGTTCGCCATGCACATCAATGAACCAATCATCTAACGATACATTATGGCATCAACTGACTCTGATGAAGCATCACACAATAGCTTCAAATTTGATGCCATAGGTGTGGTCATTTCCTTGCAGTCCATCATTCTGAATCTCTTCAAAATATCCATGGCATACTTTCCTTAACCAAGGAAAAACCAATATGCACTCTGCCACACCTTCATGCCTAAGAAGAAGTGCATCATTCCTAGGTATTTCATCTCAAACTCAACGGAAACTCTCATCTTTTCATCGACAATGAGTTTTCACTCTCTTCTTAGAAACAAGTCATCAACGTATAGCGGGAGTATCACTGGCCTTATCCCTTCAACCTTGGAGTAAAGGTTGGAATGTGATTTAATCTTGGTAAATCCTAATCTCATCAGGAATTTGTCCATCCTACTGTACCATGTCTTGGGTTCCTGTTTCAATCTGTACAAGGATTTCTTTAACTTGCACACATGATTATGTTTGTCATGTGTCTCAAATCTCAATGGTTTCTCCACATACACTTCCTCTTCAACTACACCATTCAATAATGTTGTATTTACATCCATCTGGTGTATCTTCCATTTCATTACCGTAGCCAATACAAGTATAGATCTAATGGAAGTGTATATCGCTGCAGGTACAAATGTCTCCTCATAGTCTATGCCATCTTTCTAGGAGAAGTCATGCGCCATGAATCTTTCCCTATGTTTTTCAATGCTATTTTCTGTAGCATGCTTAATCTTGTAGATCCACTTTGAAGTCACAATAGACTTTCCTTCTGGTCTTGAAACTATCTCCTAGACATCATTATTCATAATCAACTAGTACTCCTCTATCATGGAATCCTTCCTTTCTTATTTTTCTCCAGACTCTTCGTAGTTGGAAGGTTCCTTATCAATGATGTCACATGAAAGGGCCACATAGTAAATTGTATGGTTTAGGTATTTTCCTTTCTCTATGCACTCCATCTCGAGCACCATACCTCTTTGCATCTTGTATTAGTTCTCGTGCCCATGCTAGCTTTATTTTGTGCGATTTATTCTCATGAAGTGGTTCTATAGGTTCTTATGGTTTTGTCATGTCACGGCCTTCTAAATTTTCTTCTTCCATTGCAGTGTCTCCGAATCTAGTTGCTTCAAGTTCTTCGACGTCTTCAACAAGTAGTTTTCTCGATATGGAATATGTTGAGTCTTCGTCAAATTTTATGTCTCTGCTGATGTCAATCTTCATAAATCCTGGAAAGTATATTCGGTAGTCTTATAAAGTGTCATTGTATCCTACGAATATTCCCTTCCTTCCTGAATGATTGAGCTTGGTCATCTTTTCCTTTCGAATGTGTATGTACACTGGGAAGCCAAATATCCTAAGGTGGATGACTTCTAGTTTCTCTCCTAATACAACCTCTTATGGAGTCTTATTGTCTAGAATTGATGAGGTTTATAATTCTGTACATACATAGTTGTCCTTGTTTCTAGTAAATTGAGCACATAGATCTGTGGACAAACACACAACTCACAAGATATATCACACAATTTACTCAACAATTAAAGAATGAAACAGTGCAAAAATGGCTTGCAACTATGAATGCTTTCATTAATAAAAAAAGTAATTAGATAATAATTACAATGAAGTACAATGGCTTAAATAGCCACATGTAATTCGAATCAACATGAGGAAATTCAAATTGATTAGACTCTACTTGACTGTAGGTAACTAAGCCCTTGTCTAAATCACTATCGGAGGACTCAATAGTTAACTGACCTTGTCTAAAGCATTACCGGAGTTCAACGGAGTTCTAAAACACGACTCAAGTGTCTACTTCAGTGTCTTAACTGAGGCTAATTGACTATGGTAGGTGAGAAATGTGCCTCTCCTGCATGCAGCCATGCAAACCTAGCGCTACCTTAATGTAGAGGACTAGAACTGAATGTAACTGACTCCTAACTCAGCTTGACTAGTCACCAACTCAACTCAACTGAACTTGGTTGGTATCGGCACTCCCAGTGGCTCCTAAATTGTAGGGATTGGTCTAGGAGGATCCTAAACTAATGCATGCAAGTGCAATCAATGGCAGTAGGCCTTAATTAGTGTTCCACGCACTTTAGTAACTGGAACACGTGCCCCAATTAGGCCAAGTGGATCCAATGGTGCTAGTTACTAAAAATATACCGGGTGGACTCCCGATTTAGACATGACTCCTAATTTAGACATATGACCAAATTGAACAAGGGAGAATTAATAATCCTAACACCCCCCCCTGAATGCTAACTTGGACAATCTATGGGCCTTGGTAACTAAGACCATAGGTCACCCATTACATCAAGTAAAGTAAAGTAAGTGGTCAATACAAGGAGCTGGGGAAAAAACCACATGGGAAACCCCCCCCCCCCCTCTCTAATTAAGCAGGTAGAATCAGGATCAATATGGTTCTTCTATGTACAAGTATGCTAGGGCCTGGCATGTGAACCTCTCCATCATTATGTCTGGAGGAATCTTCCTCTTTGAAATAAGAATGATATGCTCAACTAAATCAGAAATATAGACAGTTGTCGGATGAAGATTGGACCCATGGAGATCAACTGAAGTCAACTGATAAGTGAGAAAAGGTTCTTGAGGATTCAGAACATGTGAGAAACACTCAAGAAACTAATATGTTGCAGCCATGAACATCAAACCATGAGTGGTAAAAACAGCCCCAAGTGTTAGGAGCAAGTGTCCAGGCATATGCAAAAAATCTTCCTCTTTACTAGTTCTGTGAGGAGTTGAGCATGTGACCAAAGGAAGAGAATCCTTGGGACTGTTGAGAGAGAATGCTTCAGCTCCATAGTTTGATATAGCTTCTGAAATATCTAATGAATCACAAAATAAAATATCAGAAACCTCATAAGAGGAAACTAACCCCAAATCCCCAACAACAATTTTGAGGAAGAATTGCGGTACTTGATTTTTCACACCAGAATTGGTGAGAGCAGCTGCAGCATGACTAAAAGATATTGGATTTTAAAATCTGAACCAAATAATATCAGATCAGAGAGTAAATCAGATATAAATAGTTTCATAACAGATCCAAAACTGTGAAATGAAATCAAATCCCCAGTAGCAGTTTTGTAGGAGAATTGTGGTACTTGTTTCTTCACACCGTTGATGAGAACAGCTACAAGCAGTCCTGAAATATTATGAATTTGAAATATTAAACCAAGAAATATCATATTATATCTAAACAAGATCATATCATATCCAATAAGGTTAATATCATATCCAAAGAAATGGTCAACCGATACGATGGATGCACAGCTTTCTTCTTCTTCAAAATTCTGAATTTTGGTGCATGCAATCCTGCAGGAATTTGCTAGAAGATCTAGATCAAGGGGAGTGAATGGATCACTCTGGTAATCTGATATTTCTTCCAAAATATCCAAGGTATTACATATTTGCACACCAAAAGCAACATTAGAGGGAGAAAAATCAAATTTCTCTTCACTTTCGAAAGCAATTACTGGCAAATTTTGCACAGAATTCAAAGGAAAATCACCGGTGAATGTTTGCATGGAAGTGCAGCAATATTTTTCTTCAATATCATAGATTCAAATGTCTTCTTCTATTTCAGCCATATGAGGAGATGAGATATCAGAGATCTCATAAACTTGTTGGAGCAGGGCCTCGCAGCTACAGGAAAAGCTGCTATTTTTGGTAGAAGATGGACAATTTTTGGAGGAAAGACAGTTTTGGCGATGCGATAAAGGTACGACGCCATAGCGCATTTCCTGCCACGGATTGTGGGTCGAAAATCGCGGCATTCGGAACAAGAAAGTCAAATGGAAATAGTACTTGAAGCAGCCGAGAAGAGAGCTCAACCACTGCATTTAAGGCAGCGACGACGACAGGAGGGATCAGCTACCCTCATAAATGGAGAAGGAGCAACGGGACGAGGTATTAAAGACAAAGGACAGAAGGGGAGCAACCGAGGAAGCGGTGCCCATACCCGCAGTCAGCACCGAAAATCGTGGAAGACTGCAGGAAGCTGCGGTGTGACCAGTAAACGGCAGTTCAAGGTACAGAAAGGCCGACTGTCACAGTTAGGGTTTTGGGTTACTGTTGGGATAGGCCCACAGTTTTGTATCACGGTGAGACCTTTGGGCCACTATTTAAGCATGTATTTTGTATTATGAAAGGTTGGTCGGTTGGGTTGGTTGGGTTGTTTCTAGTTGTCGTCAGTAGTGTAAGATATTAAGGAAGAGTCAAGCTCTGGTTCTGTCATTAAGCCTGTAGTTATCTTACTATAACCAGTGGCCGGCTCCTTGAGCATGAATGTAACAATCCGTAGGGATTGAGAGAGAGAGAGAAAGGGTATATTGTAAGAAGAAAGCATTATAGGAAGAGAAGAGATCTAAGAGAGAAGGGCTCCCAGCTATGTGTGTGGAGTTTCCCAGAATATCTCATGCTGCATAAGAGGTTGCAGTGGAACTGTGTTACTCTCTCAAGATATAATATAAACACAGTTCTCGTGGACGTAGCTTCCCCCCTGGAGGTAAACCACATACATCCGTGTGTTGTGTGACTGTTTCATGTGATTGTGCTATACTTATTTGCTATATGTTATTTGTTACATGAACTTTGCTTATCAGTTAATGAATGTATGTATGCTATCCCTCAGTTTACAGTAACCTAGAAGGTTAAATGCAAGTTGAATATGTCGAGTATTCTGTATATGATTTTATCAGTGCTTGATCCATGACAGTTAACAGCTACTGTGTTAGGTGACTTATGTATATTTAGTTCAGTGAGTTGACCGAATTGATGTTACGCGTGTTAAACTATAGAAGCTTAAGTGAAGTTGTTTAACACCCTAATGAAGGTTGGCTGAGCTATTATACCCAGGGAGAAAGCCTCTGGACCTTGAGAGTTGATGAGCATATTAAGTCTTACTGTAGGAAATATCGTAGCGTAGAAATGCGATATCGCACTGTTGGGGGAGCTGCGGTGTGAGATATCATAGATCAAGAGTTGAGCAGAAGGGAAGGTTCGCGCAGCACCCTAGAAGCTGCGACGCTATAAGAGTCAGTCCCGTAGCAGAGTCAGCTAGGAAGAGAGAAACAGCCCTTGCTGAGAGATCTAGCTGGTTAAGTAGAGTCAAGAGGACCTAGGATGCTACATAACCTGGTTGAAGAAGCTTGATTCTTCAACCACCCCATCTAGGATCACTTCGGGTGCGACTTCAGGCTGTCTACGGTCTGTTGCCGAAAGGGCCAGTGAGCTAGGGGTTTTGTTGGTACAATAAAGTAAACTTGGGTCTTCCGACCAACAAAACTTCTGGAGCATCAAGAAATGGAGTCACTGCAAGGAGACTGTCTTCAATTCGAATTGACTGTGTAGAAGCTTCTGCTTCTTCTTCATCTTGAACAACTTCATCAGAGAGAGTGGAGGCCGAGATTTTTGTATCAAGGATGCTTATGGTGCTGGATGTGCTCTCCAAAGTGCTATTATGATCCTCATCACATTCCAAAGGTTTTGTCCAATATTTTCTAGAGATCCTTTGGTTTTTTAACAGATCTTTTGAGGTAGCGCATGCTACGAGAAATGGCCATACACATTGTTCCATAAGCTGCATCGCATTCATTTAGCGATTCATCCTTTCTCTCAAAGGACTCTTCACCAAGTCCAATAGACACCTCATAGAGATCTTGTCTCTTCAGAGATGCAATCATCTTCATCTTCCATTCTAAATAGTTTGTGAATAGGGTGAGAAGAGGAACTGATGAATCCAGAATTGATGAAGCCATTCGAAGTTGTACCTGCAAAAACACAAAAGGGTCACTGTAAGGTCGACAGCGTTGACATTTCAGTTTTTCATCACACCCAGCATAGTTGATCAAGCAAGCTTGATCAAGAATTCCTTAACTTGGGGTATTAAGTGGTAAACCTTCTGCTTCTAGTGTAGAGCTACAAGGAGCAATTTTGCTCAAAAATGATCCAGTAGATCTGAGGAGGAGAAGTGCCTTGTCCACCGAGGCTCTGGTACCATATTAAATTGAGCACATAGATCTGTGGACAAACACACAACTCACAAGATAAATCACACAATTTACTCAGCAATTGAAGAATGAAACAGTGCAAAAATGGCTTGCAACTGTGAATGCTTTCATTAATAAAAAAAGTAATTAGATAATAATTACAATGAAGTACAATGGCTTAAATAGCCACATGCAATTCAAATCCACATGAGGAAATTCGAATTTATTAGACTCTACTTGACTATAGGTAAATAAGACCTTGCCTAAATCACTGTCGAAGGACTCAATAGTTAACTGACCTTGTCTAAACCATTACCGTAGTTCAACGGAGTTCTAAAACACAACTCAAGTGTCTACTTCAGTGTTGACTGAGGATAACTAACTGTGGTAGGTGAGAAATGCACCTCTCCTGCATGCAGCCATGCAAACCTAGCACTAACTGAATGTAGAGGACTAGAACTAAATGTAACTGACTCCTAACTCAGCTTGACTAGTCACCAACTCAACTCAACTGACCTTGGTTGGTATCGGCACTCCTAGTGGCTCCTAAATTGTAGGGATTGGTCTAGGAGGCCCCTAGACTGATGCATACAAGTGCAATCATTGGCAGTAGGCCTTAATTAGTGTTACCCACAATTTAGTAACTGGAACATGTGCCCCAATTAGGCCAAGTGGACCCAATGGTGCTAGTGACTAAAAATAGCCTGGGTGGACTCCCAATTTAGAAATGACTCCTGATTTAGACATATGACCAAATTGGACAAGGGAGGATTAATAATCCTAACACTTTCTTCTTCCCACAAGTGCATCGGAAGATGCTGGTCATGTAGTATTGCTTCTGTTTCTTCCATTATCGTTATGTTCTTTCGTTCTGCAACACCATTATGTTGAGGAATATAGGGAGTTCTCAACTCCCTCTTAATCCCATATTCGCTGCAAAGTTACTTGAATTCTTTCAAGGTGAATTCTCCACCATTATCTAACAACAGAGTTTTGAGATTCCTTTTAGTGTTATTTTCAACCAAGGCTTTGAATTCCTTGAACTTGCTAAATACCTCATATTTTCTTTTCAAGAAATAGATCCAAGTCTTAAGAAAGAATTCATCTATAAAGGAAACATAATATACGTACCTGCTTAGGGATCTAGATGACATGTGCCCGCATAGAACTAAATGTACTATCTCAAGTATTCCTTTTTCTTTGCTTTCTCTACCGAGGAATTCCTTCTTTACATTCTTTCCTTGTGCACGTCCCTTGCAAACACCTTCATGTTTTTTCTGTATTTTTGGAAGTTTTGAAACTGCTTTGATTGCAATAGGTAGTGATCTATAGTGCACATGTGTAGGCATTCTATTCCATAGTTCACTTGGTTCTATGGAGTCATGAACCAATGCTTGTTCAGGTTGTCCTTTCAACTTGTACAAGCCTCCATCTTTCTCTCCAATTATTGTTGCATCATCTATTGTCTTTCCTTTTGTCCACATTAGGACTTTTCCATCAACAAATTCAACCCTTTTTCCCTTTGCATATAGTGCAGAGATGGAGAGAATATTCTTCTTCACTCCTGAAGCATATAACACATCTTTCATCTTCAAGGACTTGTCGGAATCTAGCCTTTTATGGGGTATTGATAATCATCCCCAAGTTTCACCCTGTGAGGTGACTGATGCTTAGATAAATTAACAAATGATTCTTTGTATCCATTCATATGTTTGGATGCCCCACTCTCTACAAGCCAAACATTGCTTCCATGTGAGATAGTCCCCATGAGTGTTCAGATTAGGACATATTATTTGTCACTTGAAGAACCAACTCTTTCTTTTTTTATTTTTTTCCGTGTTGGTTCATCGTCTTCATTGGTGTGAGCATGATGTATTTTCTTATTGAACCTTTTGTTGCAGGATCCTTTGTTCCTGGGAAAATATTTGGAGTAGTGTCCCTTCTCATCACATGTGTAGCATCTGATACTGTGTAGATCTATTCTAGGTTTCAATTATGTTTTGTTATGAGGTTCCTCTCATTTGTTGTGATGATGGTACTCCTTCTTTTTGTGATTTCTTCTGGTGTGAACTATGAGATATTGATCTTTAGTTTCTCCCATCTTCTCTTATCTTGTTATGAGTCGAGCTTCTTCTTGTGTGAATTCTTCCCAAAGTATAGTGAAAGTGATCAGCTTCTTTCTAGCACATATTCGTTGAATGAATGAATACCATGATATTGGGAAACCATTCAAGGTGGTCATAACAATATCTTCTTCTTCTACCTTTTCTTCAACTACTTCGAGTTGTTCCTTGATTTGAGCAACCCTTGTGAAGTAGGATTGCATGGTCTCAGAATTTTGTATCTTCACACTCTTTAGCTGATTTTTTAATGTCATCTTCCAAATGATGTTCTTTCCTTCAAACAACTTCATCAAAGAATCGAACACTTCCTTAGGTGTCTTCAAGGATGACACATGAGGGATAAAAATGATCCTTAATAGAATTTGCAATTATTCTCTTATTCTTGACCAAGTTCTTCTTATGGATATCCTTAGCCTCATCTCCCTCTAGGGATGGAACTTCCTCACTGATATACTTATCCAAATCATTTTCTTCAAGGATCAGGGAGATCCTATACTTCCATGCTCAAAAGTTCTCAACTCCCCCAAGCTTATCATCAGGTTATGTGTGATGAGTCATTTTGAAATGAGAACCTAAAATGTAAATAGAAGAGATTTAGATCTTACCAATTTGAGATTCCTAACCTTCACCTAGGATTAGTTAGAGAAACCTTAATTTTACGAACTTGGAATTTTGGAATTTTGTCTAGATAGAAATATGCACCTCCTTGAGGTGAGTTTCTCAGTGAGGTCCTTTTCTGAATACTGTGGTGGGAAGCCTCAAAAACTTGATGCCCTAGTTTCTTCCCATAGTGTCTCGCAGTCAAAATGAAAATTTCTTTAAATTTGATTTTTCTTCCACCAAAAGATGTGCCCTCCTAGGGTGAGTTATCCTATCCCTATTTTATTAATGATATGTGGAGATAATACCTTGAACTAGGAATCCCTAGTTTCTCATTGTTGCATAGTTCCTTCTTCATAGAATCTCTAATACCATGTTAGTTATTCTACTTTAATTCAAATTGATTAGGATATTTATATGAAAGAATAGTAAGCACAACAATATATACAAGATACACAAGACATAAATATTTCCCTCGGGGAAACCATAAAGGATAAAACCCCACAAAATTCCTCAGCATAGTTTCGACACTAATACAATATCACAAGATGGAACAACCCAAGAATAAGAAATCTTGTGCATTTGTCTCTCTCTTTCTCCTCTAGCGAACTTGAGAGTGAGTGAGTGTGTGTCAAATGAGGGAGGGTGACTCCCTGTTTATATTCTTAAGTTGTGTGACTCACTTAACTAACTAGGTCATCCTCTTAACCTAGTAGGGTGGACTTCACCTAGGGAGACTCAAAAATACATTTTCCTTTATTTATTCTAGGGACTATTTCCTCGAATTACAACGTAGGTTTTATCTCAATAACCAAACATAATAATGACATCACGAACAGAGGGATAGCTTGTATATCAAATATTCAATATTATTCAAATATCCAATATTATCAAGACTATGTCGATAGCTTGGATATCAAAAATGGATCAAGAAATCATCCACCAAAATCAAATGACCTTTGTATCTCTAATGGAACAGGAAAAGTATGTTTGATAATGGCTTGAAGCAAGAGTTGGGTTCAAACCAGAGTTCAAAATTTCATTTTAAATTAGGAAGTTCTCAAAGGAGAGACGAATCAAATTTTCAAGTGGGGGTATATCAAATTTCATCTCGGATAAGGAGGATAGCTAGCATTGTTGTATGTTACAAGCCTTAACATTCACCTAGTACCATCATGGGAAGACATGGACAAATAATTTTTAGTATATTGTCCATACTAACTACCTTGACGCATTGAGGGAGAAAAATGGGAAGTTGAAAGTTTTTTTTTAACATGTGATGATTGGGTCAGTAGAATATATTGCAACAAAGTGATAATTCTATCAAGTTCCTCTCAGAATCTTCAAAACTCCATAGCTTGTAATGTGCATGGTGTCAACCCAATGTTCCTTGAGATTGGCAAGAGGAAGCTCATTGAGACTAAACACAGTATTAAGGTTCTTTCAAGAGGAGCATATTACATTGGAAATTTGTTCGTGAGTAATGAATATAGAGAATTGTTGGATCTCTTTTAACCGTGCATAAGAATGACTTGAAAGGATTTCAAGTTGATGTCTTTGGAAAAAAGAATGATTTAAAACAAGTCCAAGAAACATATCATAAACTAGGATTGGCTATGAATTTAAATATGGGAATTGGATTACTTAAAAGGGTGAAGTATGAACTTCTTGGATGAGGAAAACTTGCTAATGTTTTGATATCGAGAAAAAAAATATTTTTTACACTTAATGTTCTAAAAATTAAGTTTAGTTTTCTAAAGCTACAATTCTGAAAGCAACATATTTTGTGCTAGTTGAATTCAATCGTTTATCTAATACTTTATATGATGCTTCATTAAGCATGAAATTGATGTTGGGAGTCATAACATTTTCGAGAGTGTATCCTTCATTACCATTGCTTTGAGGATAAAGAAAATTTTAAGGGAAGGAAAATGTTACATATAGTATATGTAAGATAATAAAATTAATAAATAAATAAAAGATTAATAAACAAATATATAATAAAAGAAATAATGATAATTATTGTAAAAGGACGTGACTCATTGTAAAAGTGCCCAAGTGAAAATAAATATGAGGGCCACCTAGTTTAATATTTGGTCAACTAAGAATGGATGTTGAGGACTAAACCATTGCCTTGGATCAAAACCCCAGGTCTTAGGCCCTAAAGTGAGATTTGAAAGCGAAAAGATTAAAAGATTCTCAAGTTTGTGGGAAAGGTGAGAGGAGTAACACAAGTGTTGTCAAATAATAATAAATATGAAGTTGGCATGATTACTTGAACTTACTTTGTCTTTTAAGGACTAATGATTAAAGTCAATAGTGGTGCAGCAAAATAATGTTGAATATCTTGTAATTCTAATACATGTTTCTACATAACCATGACTTATGATTACCTCAAAACCATGTATAAGGCCTCAAGATCCATTTCTAGTGAAATAAATTTCTAAGGAGGTTTATATATCCTCTCAAATACCAATTAATAGACCATAGAGAGAGAATGGTTGGTGGTCCAATTCCATATTCATGGCTCTTGATCCTTAGAAGAAACATTTAATATATAAGGTTCGAGTTTCCTCCCTCAAATATGGTAAAGGTATTAATAACCATACATAGTAATAAAAACCTCCTAATGGTGCATATATCCCAAATCAGAGGAAAATTAGACTTTTGAGAATTGAGGTGTGATGGTTTGAGGCAATGTGCTTGGTGTTATATGCCTAAAAAGTTACTATGAGTTCTAAGTACAAGTATTTTTCTTTATTGAACATGTCCAATACCTTGCAATAAATTATTGATGCTAAAATACTTCTAATGGTTCCTATGTCACCAATTAAAGTTCAAATATCCCATGGAGAGTTCATGTATGGCCAATACCATGCAATAAATCATTGATTCTAAAATCCTTCAACTAATGGTTCCTATGTCACCAATTAGAGGTCAAATATCCCATGGAGAGTTTATGTGTGGTGGTTTGAGGCGTTAGTCACAGCCCTTAATCGATATAAGAAACATTTTAAGTTCAATGTTTGAGTTTCATTTCTCGATCTTGGTTAAGGCCCTAAGACCAATACTTATTTCTCAAAAAACCAAATGGTGCCAATCCACTCAGATGTGAAGGATCCCTTTGGAAGGTTGTGTGTATTGGTTTGAGATGTTTTCTTGGCCTCAGATGCATGAAAGTTTCATTTAGGCATTATTGTCGATGTTCCTCCCTTAATTGTGTTAAGGTCCTTATGACACATACCTTCTACTCCAAATCTCATTATCCCCACTTTAAGGTCAAATATCCC
This sequence comes from Pseudotsuga menziesii, assembly GCA_001517045.1. Classification (NCBI taxonomy): domain Eukaryota; kingdom Viridiplantae; phylum Streptophyta; class Pinopsida; order Pinales; family Pinaceae; genus Pseudotsuga; species Pseudotsuga menziesii. The sequence goes on from LPNX010123080.1 coordinate 45,127, forward strand.
CTCGGGAGATCTTGTATTCTTGATCAAAACTTCATTCTTGGGTTTGGATTCCTTTAATATTCATTTAGGGCCTATTTAAGACTTAGGATTTCACCCCAATTATATCCAAATTCGATATACCTATATCTACTCCTTAAACCTTGTAATGCTTCTAATATCCCCACTTTCAATCCAAGGATATGCCCAGAAGGTCATGTGTAGTTGTTCAAAGTATAATTATTTCTAAAGTTGGATTCTTAAAATATTCCCTTAGGGAATAAGGCTTAGATTTCCCTAAGGCATCATGTGTGGTTTTAAGGCATAATCCATGGCCCAAGACACTTTAAATATTATTGTATGAAATAAATCATGGGATTCCTCCCTTGATTGTGTCTATGATCAAAATCCCATAGCTACTACGCAAAACCATGTAAGGGCACCAACCCTCACTTAGAGTACAAGTATACCCTTAGGAGGCCATGTTTGGTTATTAGTGTCCTTCTTCTCTGTGGATTCCTAGAATCTTTCTCTAGTACACAAGGTACCAAGAAACATACCTAGTGCTTGAAAACTTCTAATGGTTCCCATATCCCCAATTTAAGGTTGAAGGTCCCCTCAAGATGCCATGTGTTGTGGATCAAGGTTTCAATCATGGATCTTAAGCCCTAGAAGCTACCTTCAGAGCCTAATACCTAATTTTCCTTCACTAACCATGGTTAACATCCTTACACCCAAATATAGAGCTCAAAATATCCTAACTATAACCATATCACCACACTAAGTCCAAGAATATCCTATGGTGATCATGCATGGTGTTTTAAAGTGATGTTCTTAACCATAAAAGCCTATAATCTCCCTTCAAGGTCCAAAATTCCTTATGTTTACTCCACCAACCATGTGCAAGGCCTTATGATCCATTCCTAGTGCTAAAAACATTCATCCAAGGAAGTTTATATCTCCTCTCAAAGGTCAAAGATGCCATGTATAGAGAGAGAATGTATGGTGGTTCAAGGCATCATTCATATCCCTTGAGCCTTAAAATATATCTTTGATGCATAAGGACTAATTTATTCCCTCAACCACGATCACGGTACCCATACCTAAACATAGTAATTACAACATCCTAATGTTGCATATATCCCAAATAATAGGAAAAATATACTTCTTAGAGGTGAGGTATGATCGTTTGAAGAAGTATGCTTGGTGTTAAATTCCTAGAAAGTTGCTTTAGGTCCCAAGGACTTATTTTCCTCTCTTGAACATTTCCAATACCATCCCAGAAATCCTTGATGTTGAAAACCTTCTAACGGTTCCCATATCACCATTTAAATTCCAAAGATCTCATGGGAAATTCATGCATGGTGGTTTGAGGCCTCACTCATTTCCATTGAGCCCTACAAGATACCTTTTATGTCCAATGTTTGAGTTTCATTTTTTGACCTTGGTCAAGTCCTTAAGACCAGTACTTATTTGTAAAAAACTCAAATGGTGCTAGCATACCCACTTAGAGGAGAAGGATCCCTTTGGGAGGTCATGTTTATTAGTTTGAATTTTTTTTTGGCCTTACATGCATAAATATTCCTTTAGATCCTATGGTATAATTTCCTTATTTAATGATGTTGAGGTCCTTATGATCCATATTTTCTTTCTGCAAATATCAGTATCCCCACTTTAAGGTCAAATATCCCCTTGGGAGGTCATGTGTTTTGGATCAAGTCTTCATTCTTTGGTTTGTATTATATTCATTTCTAGTGCCTAAGGCTTGGGTTTTTCCCCAATGATATCGGAGGTCCATATCCATGTACCTATCAAAGAAAATTTTAAGGATCCATTATTTTCTTAAAGTGTAGAAACCTTGGTGAATCTTACTGATTCTTAAAATTCCAAACATAAATCATTTGGATATATTTTTTGTTGAAAATTTAACTCTAAAGGTCCTCCCATGTTTTTGGTGTGGGTGTGATGAGAGAACTAGGAAAATTGTGTTCTTATGTATTTATGTAACAAAGTGACGTTTATGTAAATAAAGTGAATGTGTGTTTATACTTTAGAAAAGTGGGTCTCACTTAAAAGATGTATTTATTAATTAAAGTGTTTAATTTTTAAAAAGTGAGATAAGTTGTAGACCCTTGATTTTGTAAATGATATTCAACCCTAGATTAGGTAGTTGATGAAGGTGGTTACAAAATTTAAGTATGAAACAATGAGAGACGACAAATTAAGTACACTCACCATTAATGGGGAGAGACAGAGATTGAATACTAAAGTAGAGAGAGAAAACCCTTGGCACAATTTCCAATGCAAGAGGTAGCATTTAATGCAGAAAGTACAGTAGAATTAATTACATTATGAAGCAGTCTGTGCAAACACGTGTGGGCACATTTCTTGAGGCATAAAGTACAGAAGAAGACTGACAGGTTGTACAAAATTTATTGTTGACTATGGCACGAATCCTGGGGAAACAAAAAGTACATAAAGTATAACCACACGTGTGACAGATCCATACAGTACGTACCCACACATGTGAAGGTATAGCAGGCCGTATTGTATTATTGGAATGTTTTTCGAGGTATTTTTGTTATTGATGTGGTTTTGGAAATTTTGCCTGTAGGGTTCAAAAGAATAATTTTTCTCAGTTGTTGGAAAGTTTATTAGATTCTCCTTTAATGAAAATTTTCTTTCTAGGGTTTTCCCTAAGCAGTGGGGTTTTTCAAAATTTTAAGTTAAAAACCTAGGTTCTGAAAATGTTTGATGGAATGTGTAAATGGAAATTTTCATTTATTAAGTCATATTTTCTTCATGGTATTAGAGCTGATTGTATCAGATCATAGTTTAACAGAGTCATACTGAAAAATAATTTTGGCGTGTGTTCTTTAAACTTTTAGAAAATTGTTAGATATTTTCTTCAGTTAATTTTTGGTTGTAAGTTGTTTTCTTCAGATGATGAGCATCAAGTAAAAAGATTGATTGGATGGATTATCCAATTATATACCTTGGAAATTAAGGATAACCGTTGTGCTCAAGGAGTGGAAAATCTATAGATTTGCAAGCACCGTAATGACGAATCCCACAAATAAAGATGAGCTTGTGGAGTTTGAAGCTCTAGAAGCCAGAGCTCAGAGGGAGATCATGGATGGGGTGAAGGATCATGTTATCCATCATTTGGAAAAGAAGAAGACTCCCTATGATATGTGGGATGACTTGAAGCAACAATTCGAGGCAAAGAACAAGAATTGGAAGATGGCCTTGAAGGACAAGTTAAGATCAAATGCTATCATTGTGGCTAGTTGGGACACTATGCCACAAAATTTCTTGAGAAAAAGATTGTGAAGATTGAAAAAGATGTGGTAGCCTATGTAGTTGTAGAAGAATTTGTAGCGAAGTTTGAGCAAGAGTTTTCTCTTGTCTCAATTGATTCCAGTATAGGGAGTTCTACCTTTCAGCATGTCTAGGTTGTTGACAGCGACGCAACCAGACATATGAATCGAGTCTATGATTCTTTTCAGATGATCACATTGTTGGGGCTAGGGCATTTTATCTAGATAGATGTTGACAGTCCCCAGATTGTTATCCAAGGAGTTGGAATTATCAGATTTCAACTAGATCTTGGAGAGATCCTGGAAATACATGGAGTATTATTTGCACATGGGATGAGAGTGAGAAAACTCTCAGTTTCATCATTTGAGGATGATGGCTATAGGATGATGATTAGATCTAGTCATATCTTCATGTATCGAAGAGATGATCCAGTCGGTACCACCATCTTATTGGGAGATCGCAGGAACAGATTATATGTCCTGAGAGGGCATGTTGTACGACCAAAAGAAGGAGAAGGAGGATGGATATCGGAGTCAGAGGATGAGGATGATCTTGCATTTGATAGAGATGAGGAGAGTGACTCTCTCCTGACCACTGATAGGAGACTCATCCAGTCAAGTGATGGTACAGTTGAGCAGGTTGATGGGACTCAGGTCAAGTCTCATGCGTAAGAGTTCTAGTTTGATATATAGCATCTATTTTCGAGGATGATTCCAGAGCAGGAGGGAGTTGATCATGGTGCATCTTACTGCATGATCAAGGACCTATTCTAGCAGAAGCGCATACAGGAATCGCGGGAGGCCACTCTAGAGGAATGGATTCTACGCATAAGGTGCTGCACGTTGGGCTATGGTGGCCTACTTTACATAACGATGTGGCATATATTATGCGTGAAATTGCGATGTATGTTAGCGCTTCGACAAACCATCACAGAGGGATGAGATGTTGCTTGTACCACAAGTAATCCTACAACCTTTTGATAAATGGGTCGTGGATTTTGTGGGTTCAATTAATCCACTAGGAAGAGGACTAGTGCACGGTACATCATTACAGCAACTGCCTATCTGACAATGTGGGCGGAGGGCGCGCCAGTTGTGGATTGCACTGCTGCAACGGCAGCAAAGTTCATATTCAAGAATATTGTCACACGGTTTGGATGTCCCAGGATATTGATGAGTTACCAGGGCAGTCACTTTATCAATCAAACGGTGAGAGCACTAACCGAGGAGTTGTAGGTGCAGCATAAGAAAATCACACCATACCATCCGTAGGCGAATGTGACTGTTGAGGCCTTCAACAAAATATTGGAAACCGCGCTTACAAAGGTATGTAATGCTAATCGCGATGAATCAGATTTGAAAATACCAACGGTACTATGGGCATATTGCACCACTTGTAAAAGGTTGACGGGACAGACACCATTTAAATTGGTATATGGGAAAGAGGTAGTGATGCCTATGGCCTACATTGTTCCTAGTCTATGTATTGTTGTTGCAACTGGCATGGATAATGCAGAAGCACTATAGGAGCGCATTGCACAACTGTTCCATCTTGAAGAGGACCTCTTTATCGCAGGTTTCCACCAGCGCATCGAGAAGTATCGACAAAAGGCGTGGAATGATCGCCACATTAAGGATAAGAAATTTACACATGGAGACTTGGTGTTGTTATATGATAGTAAGTTCATGAAGCATCTAGGTAAGTTACAGATGCACTAGTTAGGCCCATATCTTCTTCATTTAATAACTTTTGGGGGTGCAGTTCAATTACAACAATTACATGGTGCGGTGCTGTCGAAACTTGTGAACGACAGTCGCTTGAAGCCCTATATGATGGGGCCCGAGCCGCGCAATGCTTGAGGCATTGCACAAGAGTAAAAAAAAAATCAGTAGACTAGGTAGATAGTAGCAAGGTGAGCACAAAGGAAGAGGCTGCATAAGGATAACAATCAGTAGCATTATTAGGGAGACCACTTGCAATAGCCATGGGGCTATGAGTTAGTCAAATCAGCAATAAATACAAACAGTTAAAGCAGTTAGCTGGCATCACTTGGTGAAGCAACGTGCATTTATGACCAATCTGGCCATTAGTGAGACGAGATTGTCGGTGGATTTGGGGTCATTAATGCTAGATTTGGTCATGATGGACATGGTAGATTTGGAAATGATGATTGGCTATAAGAAGGCACGGGATGAGGGTATAAGTATTCAGTTGGCTATAAGAAGGCACGGGATGATTGGCTATAAGTATTCAGTTGCATTAGGAGGATTGCAGAGTGCTGCATGCTGAGCACTCCCGACATAGTCAAGATTTTGAGCGAGCAGGAATCCCCCGTTTGACCCACGTCAATCAAAGAGAAAGTCATGAGAATGCCAATCGAATCCTCTTTGATCCCTAGAGGGAAGCAGAAGGCCCATAATCCCAGTTCCACACCACCGCAGAAGAGATACAAACGCACTTCTGCTAGGGTGAAAGGGGAGGAAACAACACAGACCGGACCATCAAGATCGGGAGCTATCGAGTCTACGGTGCCCAGTAGCGTCTCTATTAATGGTATCCTTGGGTATGTCACTCCAACGTGGCTTGGGGCGAAGCCAAATAAGCGCACCAAGAATCAGAAGTATCCGCCAAAGTTGTCGCCGCTACCAGAAGGGATGACTTACTTGATGGACATCATACCCGCCTTGGTCAAGATGAAGTATGAAGACCATGATTTGTTGCTGCTAAATGACGTAGTGGATGAACCTTATCAGTCAGTACCTACGATGCATGATGTGCCTATCCTACGGATTCCTCACACATGGGTGCAAGGCTTGGATAAGTCTGGATTGTTGGGGCTCATTAACATGCCTCATTTTGGGCAATTGAATGAAGCACACACATGCGTCAAATAATTGTTGGTGTGATTTCATGGTGGGACGCTATGGTTTAACGACCCTATTTTGGTCATGGTTGACCTAATTTTAGACTTTACAGGAATACCAAAGGCCGGGGAAGGTCTGGTGCAGTATTTCAGAGGGCAGGACAATGACAAAAAGCTTGTCTAGCAATTGAAGGAGAGATTTTGATTGCAGCGCTATGGCCACACCTATCGCATCGACAGTATTACTGAGCACGCAGTGCGTATCGGGGCACACATTTTGGCCAGCAAGATCATCAGGAAGAATCAGCCTGTTGATCCGAAAACAAGATCTTTGCTACTCTATGACGTTAACATGAATTGCATAAAGAGCATGAATGAAGCTCACAAATCCATAAGAAGATAACCAAACAGCATAGACAATACGCATATAAAGACAACAAGTTGATAATGGAGTTCGTCTAGGATGGACTACGTCTCTGGGCCTGCTTCTCAATAGGAGGGTCGATCTATAATCTCAGCATGAAAGCAAAATACATGGAAATGATACAATGATACCTTGGTGACAATGGTCAGGAAGAGAACTGCTGCCCAAAACACAACAAGACTGCTTCCAGCAACTCCGAAGCATGAAGACGGTGGAAAACGAGTATAAACACTCGTACCTTCCTCCTGCAGAGCTACGCAATCTTCCTTCTCTCCTTTAGCTACAAAGTCTCCACTCCAAAGCATGAGTGGAAAATGGCAACTAAGGGGGCTTATATAGCCATGACTTGCCCCTCTTCACATTTTCCTCATGTTCTCTTTGGTTACAACAAATTTTGCCCAAGAAGGCATATGGTTCCAACTCCCCACACTTGGTTAGGCTCTTCTTAAATTAAGTAGTTGACATAGTCACAACTATGCTAACCACATTTTATATTTTTAGAATATTACAATAAAATTCTTTTCCCCCCAAACCACATGGTTCATTGAACCCACAATATGGTTTTTTTAAAAACAAATTTGTTAAAACGTAACTTGTTTTTAGACCCACTTATAACCCATTTTCTATAGTTTGTAATTCGACATGTGCTGAAATAGAGCGCGGGATCCCATGCTGGTCGGAGCTCATGGTCACGCTGGAGGAAGAACCAGGGTCGGGGCTAAGCCTCGGCCCCTTTGGGGCTCGAAATGCTGCTTTAAATAAATTTATTTCCATACCTTATACAAGGAATACTACCCGCGCAGTTGGTAAAGGCACAGAGACAGGGTATGGGAGGTCAAGAGTTCAAAACTAGTGGAGCAACAACATTTTGGTGAACTTCAATCAATATTGGCCAATCCGGTGCTGCCACGTGGCAGTTCCGGATTGGTCCACCTCAATGCCCAGTCAGCTGCCGACTCATCTGCCGTACTGCCAACTAAATTGTGCAGTCACCTTCGTACTGACACGTGTCACATTTGGATTAGTCTGTACTGCTGACTAGATTGCCACCTCATCATCCGTACATGACACGTGTCGCATCCTAATTGGTCCGTACTGCTGACTGGATTGCCACCTCATCGTCCGTACATGACACGTGTCGCATCCTGATTGGACCCTACTGCCACCTGTATATCCATACAATTGCCATGTCATCTATTCATACTGTAAAGATGCCATGTGTCACCCTGCTAGTGGTGCCACGTGGCACCCCCATTTTGCAAAATTTGCATGTTTCATCAATACAACAGAACGCGATAACTTTCTCATACGGAGTCCGTTTGAGGTGAAATAAACGCCGTTGGAATCGTCTCGACGAGCCCTTTGATCTGACGCTAGTTTTGCTGAGATTGGAGGACTTCAAAAAATTTGCCTTCTTGGATCCTTTTGGAGCACCCGTCCAATGCAATTTGGGTGTGGTTGCGTGTGCACAAAAATGCACCGAGTGCATACAAATGAGCTGGTCCCTATTTCTGTTAAACCAGTTTCTAGAAGATGTTTTCATCACTCAGGTCAGGGAATGACCTTTTTCCTACAGTTGGTTGTTGATTCTCATTACATTAGTCGTATCGATGGAGTCGGAGGACTACCAGTTGATGTCAGTCGCTGCTTTGAAGGTGTGAAAAGGTGCATGGTATCAAAACTTATGGTGGGTCGTAGAGCCTAGTTGACAGATGGACCATGTGATCCATTTTTTGGTCTATTGGGAAGCACTGCAGGCCACAACCATCAAGGTTCCCCGATTATCCAATGGCGCCGCATCCAAATATCAGAGGATCCTTCGATTTACTATCAGGCCTCATTCCATTTATATGTAGGAGCGAGGGGACCCCAAAAAACAATGGCTACCGATGGAATATAAAATCACAGATGAAGAATTGGATGTTGTCGTTCAAGAGTGGTCGGTTGCATGGAGGGAACCTGTGAGCGCAGAGGAGATATCTACGGGGTTGCTAGTAGATGCCCCTGACGAACATGTCCGAGTAGGGCAAGGTACCCATGACTCCGATGGAGAGTCATCAATGGAATCTGATCCGAAAGCACAGTGAATCTTGGAGGAGGCATGAACCAAAAGGTGGATGGAATTCAATGCGGGCAACAGCTCCCGCTCTATTATGGAGAGCCAACTGCAGCCGCTCATCAAAGTTGTAACGGACTCATCTGATGCCGAGGTGCAACCCATGCTTCAGTCCAACCAAGAAGGGTTTTCCGCGGTAAGAGATAATTTAGATTCTATTTATGCTATTGTTTCAAAAATGACACCAGAGAGGGTTGTGATGCAGTAATTCCCGACGATTAGCATCGAGTCGTGGGTTAGGTTCCCCTGACTATAATTGACGCAGGAAGTACAGAAGTGAACTCATTGCTACAGCCATTACCTAGCATTGCTTTTGATCTCAACAAGTCACCTACCCAGTTTCTCATGCAACTCCAATAGGGTGCTGACCAGGAGTTAGCTGAGAGGCAGAAGGAGCTTAGCAATGGGTACATGCAGTCACAGGACAAAGCTAAGAAGCTGCAGGAAGAAGCTGATGTGCTACGGCAGGTCAAAGAGAAGCTTACAGAACATTTCCACATTGAAGCAAGCGCGGGAAGAGCTACAGCGGAAAGCTGCCGAATAAATCACTGAGTTAAAGAAGGAGCAAGACCGCCTCATTGTCGAGAGAGTGTAGCTCTATACTAGTTACGGCGTGGTTGAGAAAGTTGTTGATGAGGCCTGTCAACTTATCTATGAAAGCACAATGAAACTCACTGTATTTTCCAAGGCCAAGCGACTTGGGGAAGTTATTTCCTGGCTCCAGTTGACTAACAATATGTTGAATTCCCTCATTTACCCTGAGACACAGCCTGAGCATATTGCCGAGCAGAAAAATAGTATCGAAGAGATTGCGGCCCAGTTTGAAGCAATGGAGCAGGAAGCTAAGATGATCACTGAAGTAATGACATAGTTCTGGAAAAGTGTCATTCAAGATGACCAACTAGACCAATTGACCAAGAAATCGTAGGAAGATGAAGCTCAGTTGATGACGCTAAAAACAATTTTTCTCATGGTTCAGATCACGCGCTCTGAAGACTCATGGTTCAGATCACGCGCTCTGAAGAGTTAAAGGACCTGTAGCAGTGAGCTGCCAGATCCCAAGAACGTGAGCGCAAGTGCAACACCTAGCTGGATGAATTCCGGGACATTGGCGGGCAGTTGGTTGTGAAAGAAGTCACTGCACTGCAGGCAGTACAAGAAGGCGGGAAGATGGTGGATAGCAAGGGTGGAGAGGCACACCCACTAAAGCAGGACCTGCTAAATTTTTGGGATGCAGCTGAACAAGTACAACTCCAAGTTCGAGAGATATTGTAGCAGTTCGAGGACTTCAACACCAAGATGACGGAGTACACCATGTCTACCTGACATGGCTTGAGGACGAGCCACAAGACTGTGTTGGGGGCCTGTTGGAAGGGGTGTGGGTCAGTGAGTTGTGCAGCACCATGGAGGCTGTGCAAGTTCACATGACACCCCACAGGGCCAAATCTGTGCGATAGGCGAAAGAATAACCCTTTTTGGAATTTCTTATGCAATTTTGTACCATTTGACCACATTTTGTGGATATAGGTCACTAGTTAGATAGAAGTGGACCTTGGGGGTAAAGGACCAAACCTATATATAGAATTAGAATTGCAATTGTAAAGGGGTAGGTCGTAGATCATATCATGGAGTAGCATCATAGAGGTGAAATATTAATTGATCAATCCGTTTTTGTGATCTAATTGTGATCTTGTCACTTCATTGTGTTCTTGAGAATTTTTGGCTCTGTCTATGTCGACCAACTCTTGAATATTGGTTTGTGATCAGTCTCCTACTGTGGAGAAGTACTGTGTGATTTGGATTTGTTGCGCAGAAGTAATATGACATGACGGATGTTGCCCTGAATTGATCTTGTCTCTTATTTATTTCATGTCTTTATGTGCTACAATGTCAATGATGGATGTTTACTGAATCTGTTATATGAATGAATGTTACTGCTGCAATGAATAAGTGAATGATGCGACCTGTTAGCAATCTACTAGTTGTGATGATGGATCTATGATGAATGCTGCGATTCTGATTAACTATCTTTGGAGAACTTAATGATTATGTTGTTTAGTTGTTGATGCCCTGCCCTCCCTTCTTACTATCGAAAACTTGGTTCCAACAGCTTTCCCTCAACATTTCGGGTGAGACTTCATCTGTTCTATGGGTGTTTCTGGGAAGGGTCAAACCTGTCTAGGATGGTGCTCAGGCAGATTGCGCTGGTTGGGCGTCGATAGAGTGAGAATCCCTGCTGGCAAGGCTTTGTTGGTGGGTTTTCGCCAGCAAGATCGGCGAGTCAGAACGTTATTTTTTCTCTTATGATGAAATCATGTATAAAGAGATGTGGAAAGCCGCTTAGGAGGATCAATGTTGTAATCTCTTGCAAGCAATACATTGATGTAAGCTCCCATGAGAAATCCAAGTTATTATATGAATAAAGGACTTCTTTCTCTGGATATATATATATATATATATATATATATATATATATATATATGTGCAAAAATATTGAAGTGCTAGTATAGAATACCATTTTCTTTATACAAATTAGTGAAATTTCATCATTAAGTCCTTACAACTTCCCAAATCCAAAACAAGAATTTTCAATTCCATATTTTCTTAGATATATTACATTGTACAAATTAGTAAAATTTCATCATTAAGTACTTACACACTACAAGGAGAACACCATCTAGCAGAGTCTTTTGTGGAAACTCCTATAAAAAGAGTCCAAATATCAATTTCTAGTATAGGTCTCTAAAGGAGGTGATTAGGAGAAGGTTTTAGCATATGTTTTGTACATTGATTTTATACACACCAACCACAATGGTGCGCCTTATGTATATTTTCACTCTTGAAGGATGGTCTTGTAGGTTCCTCTCGGTTAAAAAAATAAAAAATATTAGAGAGGTTTTTCACAACATTATGATTTATGTACATGAGTATTAGACTAGCTTGCAACCTAAGGGGAGTGACACATGATTATGCTTATTTAATATCCTCAAGACTCTCGAGTTCCCAAAATTTATCTTGTTACTCTGAGGCCAACGTCACCATACAAAGAAAATAATAAAAAGTGAAATATTAACATGTGGAATAGGAAACATAGTTGCTTAGTACTTGTTCTTTATGCAAAATGTAATTATAAGGTAAAATAGTAGCTAAGCTCTTTATTCCATTTTTTTTAAATATTTGATATGCATAACCTAAAGTTAGAATAATTATAAAAATTGGGAAACCTATAGAACTAAGAGCATCATGAATGTATTCTACCTTTGCTTAGGCATTAACTATCCACACATGCAAGTCATTAAAAAAGATACCATGCATCGATTATCAATAGAGAAAGGGGAGACATTGGCCAACAATCTTATAATCATCCATATATTGAGTGGCTAAATTGTACAACTATATGTGAGAGGATATATTAAGTTAAAATTGTGCAATTTGAGATAATGCTCCATCTTTAACCTTTAGCCCACTCCTATGATATTTTACCTTGTCACAAAAACTTCCTATAGCAAGGGAATGGTTACTTTGTCTGGTTCTAAAACGTCAACGAGGTAAGTCTCCGTCGTTAAACCCACTCTCTGTAATTTAATTTTTTGGCACAATTTAGCGTTTAGCTTTCTTTTTGTTTTTAACCTCTGCAAAAATGTGCATGTAGGAACAAAAAACAATCCTCTTGGAAGAGATTCCCACTGGATATCCATCGGAGGAGTCAAGATGACCAGTAAGACTCACAGTCTTACCCTATCGTGGATTTGTGAAGAAAAACTAGGTTTGTTGGTGTGCGTTACAAACTCCATAGTTTTCTTGGTGTGCGTTACAAAATCCATAGTTTGAGCCTATCTTTATTTTCATGCTCGATGTTAAGAAAGTGATAAGAAAGAATTTGGTATACTTGGACTTGACTATCGGTGGAGTCCTAATTCGATTAAGCCACTATGTAAATTCATTTTTGGTTATAGACTTGTTAATGATGTAAGTACCCATGGGCTTTGATATTGCAAACTCAGTTTATTTAAGCGACTGTGAAATTTCAGAATGTAGAATCAACTGTCAACTGTGGAGTCTCGCGACTATGCCACTTTCATTTGGATGATATGGGGTTTAAATGTTCTTCCATTTTGATTTTGGAATTTAATTTATATAATACAGAATTCAAGCTAGTCTGACCCCATGGGGGATTGGAGTTTTTAAATTATTTACAGTCCTTAAAAGAAAACGTGGTCGTGATCCTTTAGTTTGTCTATTTTATTTTTGGGTGCAGCAAGCCACTTTAAAACATAGTTTTGTTATTTTAATGGGTAAACAACTGGCAGCGTTGGGGTTTGTTCTCCATAACTCTCGTCGTGTGATAAAAATATTTTTTCTTTGATCTAATAGCTCTCTTGGTTTCGATCTCTGGTATTTATGTAAGTCTTGCAAATGCTGTTAATAAAGTATGAACCCGGAAAGGCTTTACATCTTTCTTAAATTTGTTTTCAGTGTTCAAACTGTAATAATGAGTGTAGATTATAATACTTTTACTTAGCAGTAATGTTTGGGCTATAAGCCACTTTCATAACTTCATTACCAGTTTGATATGAAAATGAGTATGTTGTGAATCAATACTTGTGAGGGTTTGGTGTAAACCTAAAACTTTGTTTGTTGTACTAAATAATGTTGAAAGACTCCTCCGTTCTGCTTACAAAATAAAAAGTTAAACTTACGGGAAGCTATAAAGTAAATAATGAGTTTGACGATGAGTTTATTTTACTGTTTTGTAGTTAACTTATAAAACGAAGGGATTCGACTGTGGAGTCTTTTCCTTTCCAAATAAACTTGGAAACAAGAGCCATAAGGGCTCTGTTAGTTATATTGCTTTTAACTTACTTCTTAAAAAGGGATTTTCTGTGAGAATCTATATTAACTTCTGCATATACAGAGCTTAGTTAAAACAGTACTTGTGTCAATTTCTTACATGACTTTTACTTGGTTACAGTTTATAGATTTGTACCATTTTTCTATTCGATTGATAGTAATATCGATCTTGGTTTTATTCTTAAGATGAGATCATGGTTAGGATGTTATGAAAACCCTCACTATGCTCAAATAGAAAATCTCTACTCTGTCTATTTCCTTTATAATTATATAAATATTTTAGTGAGATCTTATGATAGCTTTTACTTTGATTATCTAACTTTGTTATTGTAAGTTTAGTAAGCCATGGGTCTATAGGTAAACTTCGATATGTGCTAAAAGTATCACACTATGTTTAGTAAATCATACTATTTTTGAGAATAAATAATCCCTAAGGCTATATCTTCCTTCTGTAAGAAAATTATTACAGAAACAACACCAGCCTGACATGAAGCCTGTAATCGGTGCTATGGTCTGTCGATAATCTCGACTTGGTGTTAATTAACAATTTAATTGCTTAATATGTCTTATATGAATTAACTTAGTTTTTACTGTTCATTTTAAACCCTAGTTATTCTAAATTAATGCTAGAGTCTATTTAAAGGGAATAATACTTGATCCCAAAATGATTATTGTAAAGGAAGATATATTATGGAGGAAACTTAGATCTGAGTATGAGGATTACTATAAGTTATAGGTTAAGTTTAAATCTGTATAAATCTCATTGAAATTAAAACCCTAAGTAGCTATAGTATTGGCAATAATTCAAATCTTAACGAGATTTCATGTCATTATTACTGATATTTCACTAAGCTGTAATAACGAAGATACACAATGATTCAGTTATTCTAATACTACTAATCAACATAATTTCATATCTTCCTGTACTAGAGTACGTCACTTCGGTGAGAGAAAAAATACATGAGATCATTTTAATTTCATCTATCAATCATTTTTTATGCAAATCCTTAAACAAATAATCATTGAATAAATATCCATTAATTATAACCTCCTTTGGAACTAATTACAACTTAGTTAAACAGAAGTAAAACAATAACATAATACAGACATAGAGTTGGAACCTGGATGTGTTGCAGTAAAATGGGACTAACACTCAAGGGGGATTGTTCCACCCAACCTTTTCCTAAAGCAACCAAATTACTTGCTTAGGACCCCCAAGCTTGTTCACTGAACCACTAGGACGGAGATCTCTGCCATACAACAGACTTCTGCAACTTAGCACTCGGTAGCAGACTTAACTTAGCAAAACACTTTATCTATCCCCTCATCAAATTCTTTATGTGCCTGACTTTTCAATTTGCAATAGTCACAAAGTTCATTCTCTTAGAAATCAGAATGAGTGGTGAGCCTCCTGCTCAATTTGATGGTTTAAATAAGATTGCCTAGGTCTTTGGGTCAGTTTTGGAATTTAATGAGCCACCAGCTTAGTTGCCCCTCTTGAGGAACATGACCACCTTTTTAGGGATTATGTTCCTGCAACAGCTAGAAAGTGAATGCTAGTACTGCCACCTGTCGACCAGCCTTCTACAATTACTCCTTCCTCCTAGTGGGTCAATGAATACTTATTTAACAGTCTTCCATGAATATGTGTCTCATTTTATTAATTATTAAAATAACATCCTTGACCCACTTGGTCATAAACTTTACAATAAAAATAAACATAATGTTTTTGCTAAAATAAATAATAAATATTTATCTTTTTGAATTTTGAGTATGTTAGAGACATGCTTTATGTTGTTGAGGGCACTTTTTAGACTTGGTCCATACTTTGTACATATTAACATTCAAAGCAATTATGATAGCATATAATTATACTCATAGACTTACTCATTGCATTAATGAAAATCTAACCTTAATTGGATGACTAAATATTTTTTACATTCAATTTTTTTATATTTAAAATTATATAACGAAGTACCTTTAATTACTTTTTTTAACTTTTTTTTTTAAACTTGAACTTTCATGAAGTCTTTTGAAGTCAATTCAATCAATTATAGTTTTTACATTAAATAATCAATTTTTTTTATCTATCTACTTTAAAAGTTTTCAACATGTAATAATTTTTATCTAACATCAAAAGTATGCTTAAAATGTAAATAACATGTGAATGGTTTAAACTTTTTATATATTACATCGTTTTATTTAATTGGTAATTTAAAAGTTTTTGTTTGTTTGTTTTTTAGTCAAGGGAAGTGGCAAGTGGAATGAGGCTGGTATTCACTTATCATTAGAGTTTAAAGTTGAAAATTAGGTCCAAAACAAGTTGCATGTTAAAATCCATTTTTAAGAGACACAAATTTTAATTATAGGTAATATAGATACAAGTGGGTGTATATTGCATAATGTTGATGAGTGTTAATTATTGGTTTGTGTTATTTTTGGTAATTAATTTTGTTAGATTTTTGTTAACTAATATAGAATAAAAACTAATTTCTTAATTTTTTAAATTATTTAATAAAAATTTATTGAAAAAAAATTCTGCCTTCGTTGTTTAAAAGATAACTCTTTTAATCAAACCTTATATAACCGCTCAAAAAGTTAAAAAAAAAAAAAGAAATTCCAACCCTGGTCACTTATTTAAAGTGACTTGTTTAAAGTGGAAGACATAAACACACAAAATACAAATTTTCATTATGTAAAATCAATGTACGCATTATTTTTAGTGTTGTTGCTTTGCGAACAAGATTTCTACATCAATATTATGATAAACTGACCATTGCTCCTCGCACTACAAACGGAAAGCCCACACCACGGACTCAGGTCCTAATACTTGCAGAAGCATGAAATCGAGTGACGGGATATGCCACTGTGATAATATATATATATATATATATATATATGTATATATGTATATGTATGTATAGTAACCTACAAACTGGAGAAGCCCATTATATTGATACCAATAAAAAGGAAAATCCATTCGTAAGAACATGGACGAGAGAGTAGCTGGGCAGTGAGTTTAGTTATAGTTTTCTCTAATCGCGGTACATTTCAGAGGGCAGTCGTGGCGTGGGAATCGCTTCCAATGGCAGCGCCTTCGCCAGTGTCAGTCCAAACCTGTCGTTCATGTCGACCTGAATTGCACTCATTCCTGGGGGAAGTGCCCACTCGAATGACTGGAGGAGCGACGCCAACACCAGATGGACCATCCGAGTCGCCAAGGGAAGCCCCACGCACATCCTCCTTCCTGCTCCGAACGGAATCAGCTCCAAGTGTTGTCCCCTGTAATCCACACTACTCATCTCCTCCTCAAGAAATCTCTCGGGGATGAATTTCAACGGCTCCCTCCAGATGGAGGGGTCCCTTCCGATTGCCCACACGTTCACGATTATTTGGGTGTGCTTCGGTATCACGAATCCCGAGATCTCACAACGCTCATCGGCTCTGTGAGGGATGAGAAAAGGAACCGCCGGGTGCAATCGGAACACTTCTTTGACCACTGCACAGAGATAAGGGAGACTCTCTGCGTCACTCTCTGCCACCATTCGCTCGCGCCCGACTATCTCATCCAATTCGGCTTGGACGCGTTTCATCTTTTTCGGATTGCGGATCAACTCTGTCATCGCCCATTCTATCGTTGTTGCGGTAGTGTCACTCCCAGCCCCGAATATGTCCTGCATGAGAAAGGAATAAACATCAGAAAGTGGACCCTAAATAGATTTTCGCATCAAAATTCAGGCCCAGGAAGGGTGGTCAACACACTAATATTTGGTGAAAATGGTGTTTGATGGATGAATATTTATTATGCAAATGAAGATGAAGAGTGTGCAATACGATAGGAAACATTGGCCATCAAATCAATTTGAAAATTGGTGCTAGAATAAAATAAACAATAAACAGCAATCATATTCAATAAGCAACGAAGGGTTTACAACTAAGTAGCCTCTGATATGGGCGAGTGTAAATTCATCACTTCTCATTTCCAGCAGAACTTCCAACAGATTCTTTTCACCATAACTTGTCTCCTCGCTTTCGCCTAATGTCGTACCCAGTCGATCCTCTATGAATTTGTCGATAACATCATATACCTTTCTGAAATAGATCTCCGTATTACGGTACACGCTCTGGGGATCCAAGAACTGAAGACAGGGGAAAAAGTCTGCGAGATTGGGAGTTGCATGAAGCACCATGAC
>LPNX010123080.1:63060-152109 GCA_001517045.1 Pseudotsuga menziesii
CAATCGTGACAGTCTATAAAAGAGACGAGCAACAGGAAAGAGTAGCACAACGGACCAATTCGAGTTAGCAACTAAATCGCTAAGAGATTTGATACTTAAGCGTCAGCCAATAAAGTTTTTAAAGACCAGGTGTCCATAATCTTTGTTTTCATTTGAAGATTCCTGGACACAGTTGATAGGAGACGGTAGAGTTTACTCAGATGCCACAAATTTGGACTTATTCTCATATTTTTCGTATATTTATTACGTCAGGGTTTTTCTCAGCACATAACTGTCCAGAGTTTAAACATTTGTATATGTTCATCTGCCAGGCATCTTAGCTATACATAATTGTGTTCAAACAATTGGAGACAGTGTTTAACTACTAATTTTTTAAACTTATTTTAATAATATATTGAATTTTCTTTGATTATGATTAGAGAGAGTCCCACTATCAGAGCAACATAAATAATAATATATTGAATTTTCTTTGATTATGATTAGAAAGAGTCCCACCTATCGGAGCAACAATTGGAAATTGAAACTGTGCATCCGTCAGGCCATCTTTATGGTCCATCCCTTGCAGACCATTTATAAGGTCTTTTTCTTTAAAAGATTGGTTCTGTGTTTTTTTTTTGTACCTTTGTGTAGTTTGACCCACTACATCCATACGATATTGATGAGGACCCATCTATATGGAATCTTGAATCTTACATGGAGAAATCGCCTCACTGAAATATTTTCACCCAACAACTCCAAGATAGTGATTTGGCACGTTCTACCTTCAAGAAAGAACAAATCCCACAAAAATCTCAGGGATACAACTGTTTATTTTTTTAAAACAACAACGACATGGAGATTAATTACCACGAAGTCGCCAAATCCTGGCCACAAGGTTGTAATTTAAATGTGAAATAATGTTTTTAACGACAACTATATACTTTATGATCAACCACTTGGGCAGTTTGTTGTGGGTTTGAGAGCATGCCATTTTTGAATTTCAATAGATAGGGCACTAATAAGTAAACCCAATTTAATTATATCATTTCTATTTAGCTACCGGGGTATGTACCCATTTTAAAAGGGTTCATAGGAGGCGATGTCCACTTGTCAAGCAAAAGACTATTTTAGGTTTAACTTCACTATTTGTTTTATATTCATATAATTTACCCATCTATAAAGTATATATGTATCTGTATATATACCTTCATTTCGTAGATCTTAGCCTTCTTAGGTAATGAAAATAAATCTTGTGTAGAATATTTTTCAACAGAGGGAGTTAAAAAAATAATTTACCATACTCATAGTGCCTTTTACTTACGTTTCATGTTTTTCGGTAGTGGTATGAGGAGATGTTACAACAATTTAACTAATTCTATGAGGGAAATTGTAAATTGTATATTTGACAATATTATATCATTATTGTTCAATGGCCCCTGTTTCTTTATTGATAGTTGATACAGGATTTACTTGTTAATATGATTTATATATGTAGATAGTTAATGCCTAAGTAAAAGGTAATAGAAAATGACAATTCTCTTAGTTATATTTGTCGCTCATTTTTAATAATTATTCTAATTATAGATTATGCAAAACAAATATAATTTTTAAAAAATTCAAAGAAAAACCTGGAATATGAAGTTGTTTTAGAGAATGGTATTAAGCAACTATGTATTCTAATTGTTTTCTTATGAATAAAAATTAGTGAAAGAGACAAGCACCTGTAACTTTTTCAATGACTTTGTAGAAGTATGAGATTGAATCCATATGCATCCTAAGTTCTTTATTAAGTCACCACTTCTAATTTTAAAAGATAAATGCCATGTTTAAAGGAACATACTATGTCTATTAAATTAAAGAAGTAATTAAAATAAATTATCAAAAAATTTAAATAATAATTTAACCATATTTATTTATGGGTATTATATGTAGGGTGACTCTTAGTATGCTTGGAATAACTATTTCTATTTATGATCTCCATCCAACAAGCTGAAGATCTTGTGTGCTTCATCTAATTTGTATAAAACCTTATTGAACTATTTAATACAAATCCTAGGATCTTAATTAAAACCGACTTCCATCATTCCATCAAATATTTTTAAGTACTTTTTCAATTTACTTCATTTTGATAACTCAATTATCAACATTCTATATATGACCATCTCTGTAACACCCCGGTTTTGACCCCTTGTAACACCCCGGTTTTGACCCCATGGTATTAAAATTGTACATGATGTAAATATTGTTATTAAATCATGGCAAGGAACTCAAGGCCAAGGCCTTGCCATTTGATTTGGTGTTTTCTATATCGACAATCAAGATCGATGTCTATGGTTATAGTGCTAGTCAGGCATAGTATATTTTGAGATATCATGTAAATATGCAATTTTAAAAAATTCCACAACCAACTATGCACTACAACGAAAGAGATGGGGGCATGATTTCTCAAGGAATAGGGGGGGAGTTATTCAAACCATTGATCCAATAGGGTGAAGCCAAATGTCAATGGGAGAACCCATAAACCCTCAACTACCCTTTTTGTCCTCTTCACTCAATCATTCAATTCTTCTAGAAGTTGGTTTAAACAGTTAATGCCTTGGGCAAAGAGAGGCATGGCAGTTGATGTCTTGCCTGAGAAATCCTGCAGTATCTCGGAACCTGCATTCAATTATTTATCTTGACAATAGTAAGATCTTGAAGCAAATGCCTCACATATTAGTGATCAATCACAAGATTCTGGTTGTTGTTCCATGGCAGGAGCGCGTCCTGGGAATTAATGAAGTTTGTCGTTGAATTGTCGTCGAAGAGGAGAGCGTTCCTACCGACGACCTCCAAAGACACACCATAGGAAGGGGAGATGCTATTGCGAGGGGATCTATTCATCTCTCGATCCCTCTTTCTTCTGCTGCTCTACGCCATTTCTTCCAAAAGAACGTGTCCCCTCTACTTCCCATTTCTCTCTTTAATAGTGTTATAGGTATCCAGTTAACTTTCCTCCAACGCATGTTGTAATATCATTATTATATTCTCCTCTTGGAACACAATCATCTCACGGAAGAAAGGCCATCTAAAATATTTTACAAGGACCTTGTAGTTAGATGATATAATATGTGTCATACTATTTTCTAGCTAAACTCATACTTAAAGGAATTGTAACTCATACTTAAAGGAATTGTAGTCCTAGGTTGATAAATTTCACCTTAAGTCTAGATCACTGGTGTTTTAATAGATTTTGAATTTCAACATAGTTTTATATTCGTTTGTGCAAATAATATGTAAGGTTGTTTTAATAAAACATTGAAGGTTTTGACCATCATAATTAACGACTAAGCCACGGATTTATGCATATTATTTGATAAGGATAGATATCTATGTATATGTAGGGAGCTATCTTCCCTTGTGATACCATATTTCATATATTTCACAATCAATTAGCTATTATTAGCATATTCGGTATCATAGGTTCATAATAATAGGAATTAACTCTAATTCATGTCAATCATTTGTTGATCTTATTCATAAATTGATGAGCATGTAATTTACCATTTAATCATTGTAGCCAACTTCACTTTGATACATCATCCCCAAAAGTTTATTTATCTTTACTCCTCTCCCCTCGTGAATTCGTCCCCAATCACTACTTTTAGTCATGCACACTTTTGAGTCTCTTAGCATTCTTTACATATACATTACTTTTTGCAGTTAGATTATTAATAAAGAAAAATTATTTATGAATTTTGGAGATGTTACAAATCCTACATGATTTCCATATGTAAGATGGGTAAAGTTTTTTTCAACTTATATTTGAGTTGTTTTTATTAAAATTAAATTATTATTGCATTTGATACAATCTTTGTTGAAATAGTATTAATTTTTTATATTACATTTTTTCAACTAAATATTAATTAATTAATCATTTATAAACAATTGTTTGTCCTACCTTATACTTTGTGATTTGAGAATTTATTATAGGTTGAGAGTTGAAAATTTATAACAAAAATGGAAAAGGATTTACAATTACACAAAGAACAAGTATATTACTTAGCTGTGAAGACAAAGAATCCACAATAATTGTAAAGATATCAATCTAAATATCATTTAAATATCACAAATGTCAAGCGTGTAGTGAAACAGAAATAGTTATCATTTCATTTATTTCTTTAACATTTTATCTTTTGAAAACTAATCCAAATATCATTTAAATATCACAAATGCCAAGCATTTAGTGAAACAGAAATAGTTATCATTTCATTTATCTCTTTAACATTTTATCTTTTGAAATGTAAAGATATCAATCTAAATATCATTTAAATATCACAAATGTCAAGCTTGTAGTGAAACAGAAATAGTTATCATTTCATTTATCTCTTTAACATTTTATCTTTTGAAAACTAATCTAAATATCATTTAAATATCACAAATGTCAAACATTTAGTGAAACAGAAATAGTTATCATTTCATTTATCTCTTTAACATTTTATCTTTTGAAAACTAAATTTAGATGAGAAAAGATTCCAACCAAATCAAATTAATGAAATTGTAAAAATGTTTTTAATAACATTTATTAAAGAACATTGATTATAATAATTAGTTTAAGTTTTTTCTTAATAAATTAAACATAAGTACTTAAAATATTGTGTCATTTAAATCAAATTATATTGATATGATGTAAAAAGTAGCCTTGTTGAATTGAAAAAAAATAGATACATTCTTTATAGGTATTTAAGTTAAAATTTTTTAATAAAAAGTAAAAAATATAATATGTAGTAATAAAAAGAGTAAGCTAAATTCTAGATGATTTGCATTTGATTGAAATTTTAGCCTAAATCCAAAATTTGTTTAAATAAAGCTCCAACACTGATTATATTTTTATATAAAATTTAACTCTTAAACGAGGTACGGTACGTATTCATCACCATCCCCTAGAAATAGTGACAAAGGTATCCAAATAACTCTAAGATTCCTCTATTAACAGTTTTATGTGAAAAAAAAGTGACACCTGAAAAGGAAGAAAGGAGGGAGCACACCGATGGCTAAATCTTGAAAACAAGGATTGTTATTGTAGATAATTTATGGCATTATCCACATCGATAGAAACTGCGTATGTAGTACATATTACACTTGTCTTACAAAATACATTAATTTTATTTTTGTGCAATCTAAAAAACCATAAAAATTACTGCACCTTAAATTCTAAAATCTAAACACTTATCTGATAAGTGAAATTCCAATAGAATTTCATGGCATGATCACTAACATGGTTGTGTTTAAATCTAAAATAATGTGTTTAAAGTGGAACACATAAACCTGCAAAATACAAATGCATTATGTAAACACAATGTACACACTCTTCTAGATTTTGTTTGCCGCATTAATATTATGGTGAAGTATGAACGGACCATCGGTTTGGAGGCCATGAACAGAAAAGGCCACACCAGGACCTCAGGTCCATGTATTATAATACATGAAGAAGCATGAAATCCTGAGAAAATATGAAAAAGCAGTTGCAGAGTGAGTTCATGGTTTTAGTTTAAAGTTTTAAACTAATCTAAGTACATATCGGAGGGCAGACGTGGCCTGGGAATTACTTCCAATGGCACCGCCTTCACTAGTGTTAATCCAAACCTCTCGCTCATGTCCACCTGGTGGGCAGTCATGCCATGGGGAAGTGCCCACTCGAATGAATGGAGGAGGGACGCCAAAAGCAGATGCACCATCCGACTGGCCAAGGGAAGCCCCACGCACATCCTCCTTCCTGCTCCAAACGGGATCAGCTCCAAGTGTTGTCCCCTGTAATCCACACTACTCCTCTCCTTCTCAAGAAATATCTCGGGGATGAATTTCAACGGCTCCTTCCAGATGGAGGGGTCCCTTCCGATTGCCCACACGTTCACGATTATTTGGCTGTGCTTCGGTATCACAAATCCCGAGATCTCACAACGCTCATCGGCTCTGTGAGGGATCAGAAAAGGAACCGCCGGGTGCAATCGGAACACTTCTTTCACCACCGCACGGAGGTAAGGGAGACACTCCGCGTCACTCTCTTCCACCTTTCGCTCGCGCCCGACTACCTCCGCCAATTCGGCCTGAACTCGTTTCATCTTTTCCGGATTGCGGATCAGTTCTGCCATCGCCCATTCTATTGTTGTTGCGGTGGTCTCATTCCCAGCCGAAAATATGTCCTGCATTAAAACAAAAACAGGAATTAAACCCTAAATACTTTTTCCCATAAAAATTTTAATCCCTGTGTTTGCTGGATTAATATAGTATTATGCAAATGAATATGGAGAAGCAACCTGAAAATTCGTGGTAATATAAAATAAACAACAATCAGTAAGCAGCGAAAGCATTACAACTAAGTAGGCTCTGATATGGGCGAGAGTAAATTCGTCGCTTCTCATTTCCAGCAGAACGTCCAACAGATCCTTTTCATTGTAACTTCTGTCCCTGATTTCGCCTGATCTCCTATCCAGTCGATCCTCTATGAATTTGTCGATAACGCCATATATCTTTTTGGCATAGATTTCCGTATTACGATACACGCCCTGGGGATCCAAGAACTGAAGGCAGGGAAAAAAGTCTGCGAGATTGGGAGTTGCAAGAAGCACCATCACTTCAGCAAGGGCGTCTTTAAACTCTACAGAAGCTCGAGCGAACTGAGGATCGAACACGTCGTGTTTACCAAACACCATTTTCCGTAACAGGTTGAAGGACGACTGGAAGGCGATCTGTCCAATATCCACACACTTTCCGTTCACAACGTCTTCGAAAATCTGATGAATCATTCGATTTACTTGATCTCTTCTGAAGTGTTGCAGAGCTTCCAGCCTCTTCACAGAAAAGAGTTCGGTATTGGATACACGTCTGAGCATGCGCCAGTGGGGTCCATACTGGCCAAAGACTATGGAGGTCTTGTAGTGGGAAAGAACCTTGGCAGCCTGCGTCACGATCCGGCCTGACATTATGTGGTCATGGGTTTTGAGAACCTCCTTTGCCATGGTGGAAGACGAAATCACTACTGTGGTTTTCATTCCGAGAGAAACGGTCATGAGCGGCCCGTATTTGGTAGCAAGTTCGAAGAATGATTCGTGGGGCTTGTTTCCCAGCCGCAACAGATTTCCCAGAATAGGCCACCCAACAGGACCGGGAGGAAGCCTGAAGTTCCTCTTTCTCCTCCACACATCGAAAACCAAGAAGACTATGATGACGGTGCTTCCCAGGAGCAAAGAATACCGAGACAACCATCCAAGATCCATTGGGCTCAATGGCTCGTCACACGCTACAAACAAGGCCAGCAAAAGGAAGAAGAATGTGAACAATCTGGATATATAACTTGCAATTATATACTACAACAATTTGAGTCAAACAGCTTATCTATATGTAATTATTAATTCAATTTCTATATTCTCGTTGCAGTAGCATTAAATTTTAATTATTATTTTTAATGGTTAAATGTTATAAATTCTTAATTTAATTATAATTGAATTTTATAGACTTGTATGAATTTTATTTTTAACATTTTATTAATAAATACTAAATTCTTATATACTGATGTGAATCCATTTTTTCTGGTTTTAAATTAAGAATGATTGGTTATTATTGTGTTCAATTTTTATTTTGGAATTAATTGTATTGAATAAATATAATTCATTGATAATAATAATAAATAATAATAATCTATTTTTAAGGTCACTGCCAAGCGAGACACCAAATTGGTGTATGAGACCCCCTTGTTTGTGGGACAAGAGGGGGTCCTTGTTTGTGGGACAAGGGACTCCCTCTGCGCAGCTATTTAACTGTTACACTACCTCCCTCTGGATTTGAACCCATGACCTCCTAAGAGGAAACACATGCTCTTAACCATTAGGCCCACTCATGCTGTACCTCTTTGCTCTTATCTTTTGATTTTAGATTTTATGTTTTAAATTTGTAATTTCTTCATTTTCCAAGATCTTTCATTGTCCTTAGTTTATGCCATTAACTTTTTTTTTTAAAGATGCCAATGTTTGTCCTTTAGTTATGTCATTTTTTCTACTTGTCTGTCCTTACTTAAAACTCAAATTTTTTAATGTTTGTTCTTAATTAAAAATGCCAACTTTTCTACTCTGTCCTTAAAAATATTAATTTTTTTTAAAGATGCCATATCTTTTAAAACCTACCTCACCTAAATATATATTTTAATTAAAGATGTCAATTTTTCCACTTTATGTCCTTACTTAAAATTGTCAATTTTTTCAATGTTTGTCCTTAATTAAAGATGCCAATTTTTTTACTGTCTTGTCTTTACTTTAAAATGTCAATTTTTTTGTCTTGTCTTTACTTTAAAATGTCAATTTTTTTAAAAGATGCCATATTTTTTAAAACCTACCTCAGGTAGATATATAGCAATTAATTTTGAGTGAACTTAATTGTTTTTGGAATAATTTGTAATTTTTCAAATAAATAAGTAAGTTTTTTAAAATTATTTATAAAATAAACATTAAATCAAATATCTTTTTTAAATAAGCAAAAATCATATTTATGTTATTCAAAGTAAATCAAAAAGTATATAACCATATTCTTTTACGGTAAAATAAAAGAAAGTTAAAAAAAAAAGTCTTACATTCAATTAACCCTCAAACAAAACCAAAACTGCTCCAAAACTCAAAACTAATTACACCAAATAAAAACAAGGACAGGCAAAAGAATTTAAGCTAGTCCAGGAAAAGAACCCTCCCACTATAGACCAAAAACCCAACAGCGCTTAAATGAGAGCCCTCCGACTACGGACGATCAGCCTTTAGAATTGAATTGAACATTTGTTTATTTCTATTTCACTTTACTAATAATTAATTTTTTAAGATTAAAATTTTTATATTATAATTAATTTTTTAATATTTTTATAGAAAAAAATATTTTATTAATATTATAACTTTCATGTCATACATTATAATTAATAGCTTTTCCATTTTTTATAATAGTTATTTTTTAATAGTTATTTTTGATAATAGTTATTTTAATTATTAAGATTAAAAATTTTATATTATAATTAATTTTTTAATATTTTTTAGAAAAAAATATTTTTTTAATATTATAACTTTCATGTCATACATTATAATTAATAGCTTTTCCATTTTTGATAATAGTTATTTTTTAATATTAAACTTTCATATCATAATTAATTTTCTAATATTAGTACTTTTATGCCATACATCATAACAGTATAGTGTAATTAATAACTTCACCATTAGCCAGAAATTTATTTAGACGTTGGGTTTTTTTTATTTATAGTCTAAAAACATAAATCCGAAAACCACCACGTGATGATTCACACTTTTAGCTCATCTCATAAATTAATAATAATAATAATAATAATAATAATACGATGTTAAGTTTAAGAGTGAGTTTAAAACTTATTAAATTCATATTTTTACATTTCATAAAAAGTGAATTAAAAAGTTATTAAATTTATATTTTAGTTAATTAAATTAATTAATTAATTTAAAAAATTACAAAATATTTAATTAAAAATAATAACATTTTAAAAGTATCTTTTTAATATAAGTTACACATTCACTACAATCTTATTAATTAAAATATATGACTAAGATGTTTATACGGTCTTATGATTATAGCATTGCAACATTAACAACAAACTATTCATAATACAGTTTCTTTTAGCTAATCTATTCAAACAAGAAGACATATATGTGTACAATTTAACTACTTCTAAGCTATAAAGGCAAATTGTAAATTGTATATTTGACAAAATTATATCATTATTGTCCAATGGTCCCTTTTTTTATTATTGATAATTGATTCATAATTTACTTCTTAATATGACTTACATATGTAGATAGTTAATGCCTAAGCAAAAGGTAATAGAAAATGACAATTCTCTTAGTTATATTTGTTGTTCATCTTTAATAATTATTCTAATTATAGATTATGCACAACAAATATTTATTTATTTTAAATTCTAAGAAAAACATGGAATATGGAGTTTTTTTTAAGAATGGTATTAAAAAACTATGTATTTCCATTGTTTTCTTATATATATAAATTAGTGAAAGAGACAAGCACCTGTAACTTTTTCAATGACATGGGCATAGAAGATGTAATTTTTCTTAAAATTGTGTAAATTAATCTTGTCTTATAAGATTTTGTTTAAGAAGCAATAATCACTTTGTAGAAGTATGAGCTTGAATCCAAATGCATCCTAAATGCTTCAATAAGTCACCACTTCTAATTTTAAAAGATAGATGCCATGTTTAAAGGAAAATGCTATGTCTATTAAATTAAAGAAGTAAATAAAATAAGCTATAAAAAATTTAAATAATAATTTAACCACATTTATTGATGGTATTATATGTAGGGTGAATCTTAGTATGTTTGGAATAATTATTTTTATTTATGATCTCCATCCAACAATTTGAAGAGCTTGTGAGCTTTATCTAATTTGTATAAAACTTTATTGAACTATTTAATACAAATACTAGGGTCTTACTTAAAACCAACTTCCATCATTCCATCAAATATTTTTAAGGACTTTTTCAATTTACCTCATTTTGATAACTCAATTACCAACATTCTATATATGACCATCTCTGTAACACCCCGCTTTTGACCCAATGGTATTAAAAATGTACATGATGTAAATATTGTTATTAAATCATGGCAAGGAGCTCAAGGCCAAGGCCCTGCCATTTGATTTGGTGTTTTGTGTATCGGCGATCAAGATCGATGTCAATGGTTATAGTGCTAGTCAAGCACAGTATATTTTGAGATATCATGTAAATATGCAATTTAATAAAATACCACAACTAGCTATGCACTACAACGAAGGAGACGGGGGCATGATTTCTCAAGGAATAGGGAGGGTAGTTATTTAGACCCTTGAGCCAATAGGGTGAGGCCAGATGTCAATGGGAGAACCCATAAACCCTCGACTACCCTTTTTGTCCTCTTCACTCAATCATTCAATTCTTCCAAAAGTTCATTGAACCAGTTAATGCCTTGGGCAGGGAGAGGCATGGTAGTTGATGTCGTGCCTGAGAAAGTCTACAGTCTTTGGGAACCCGTATTCTTGCTTATGAGGCAAGTAATCACCTAGGAAATGTGTGCCTGAGTTCATTCTTTCCTTATCCCTCAGTCTCCAGAAGGATTCGGGGTGGAGAGTTCTTCAGTATTGTGGATTGTTCATGGTTCTTCAGTATTCATTCTTCCTCATTCACACGGAGAGGATTACTCCATCATCGATTCATTCGATCCCTATCTTTGGTTGGGAACCTTGGTTTTTGTGTTACAGTATTTTTCTGTATTACAAAGCGATATGGATCCTTGGTTGTCCATGTTACAGAGTGGAACCCTGTTTTGCTATGTTACCTTGTGGTTTGTTGTTATATGTACCCTGGTTTGGGTTTGAACTGTGTGCAAGAATAAGGAGTGGAAGAGACACCGAATTGGCTTGATAAACCTAGTGAAGAGAGGAACCTCACAAAAAGATAAGAGTGGCTGGTGAATCTTCTATGCACACCCTGAAGAGCACTGGAAGGGAAGGTATAACATGAGGGACTCTGTCACGGTCTTAACAGCCTGATAAACTCAACGGTGTGTTGGCTTGGCTAAACAACCTGATAAACCCAAATGTTAGTTGGATTGGATGGACCTTAATGTGAATATTGGTTATGTGTATATCATGGCCTAAATACCTAATAAACCCAATGGTGTGTTGACTTGGATTAACAACATGATAAACCCAACTATTAGTTGTCTTAGATGGACCTTAATGTGAATATAAGCTATGTGTGAGTCACTGCCTACAGCCTGATAAACCCAATAGTGTAATGGCTTGGATAGACAGCCTGATAAACCCAACCGTAGGTTGGCTTGGTTCTGATTGATGTGTTCTGGCTATGTGTGCACCTGCTGTTCCCTAGTTCCTTGTGGAAATCATGCCTAGCTCGGGGGGTGGAAGTTGTATTGAGAGATTGGTGAACACAACTAGCATATGGTTGGGTGGAACGTTACAATGACATAGCTAGTTGCGAGACAACTTCATCTTCAAGATAAGTATTCTATAAATAAATTATGCAATGTATTTTTTTTTAAATATTATGAATCTGATGAATGCTTAGCAAATATTCAAGTAGAGTTTATTGTTGTTATACTTTACTGCATTTTACATTTGCATATTCGTTTTTCGGTTTCCAATGCATTTTTATTAAGTTCATGGAGGTTGGAAGCCTAGTTATAGAGTCGAAATGCATCTGACTTAAGCGTTTCCGCACCTTGGAATCATCCTACAAAAGAAGGAAGCAGAAAAATAACTGAAAATTCTAAGGTAAAATGTGTTTTTTCACACCCCGGAATTTGTCGCGCAAGGCGGTAGGAAGAAATTGGAAAATAGAAAAAGAAATAAGGAAATTATTGGTTTTCCACAATCCAAATTCCGTCACAGAAGGAAGAATATGGAAAGAGGAAATCAAGAAATTAAAAGATAAAGGTAAGCGATTTTTGGTTTTCCGCTACCTGGAGTCTGTTACAGAAGGTAGAAAGAGGAAATCAGAAAACCGAAGGATAAAGTTAAGATATTTCGGGTTTTCTGCAACCCAGAGTCCTCCCACAGAATGCGAAAGGAAGAAAGTAGAAAGCGAAAGGTGAACGAGTAAAGGTAACATTTTGTGGTTTTCCATGATTCAGAGTCCGCAGTGAAATGCGGAAGGCGGAAAGGTTAGGTTCAGTGAAGAAATGACTTTTCTAGTTACATAATGGATCTATGAGCTATGAAACGACCAATACAGTGGTTTTACCTAAGAATGAATGTTAAAGGATGGACATGACCCATGACTGTTTTTAAAGAGAAAGAAATAATAAATTTTAATTTATTATGCATATCAGTCAAATGTGTGGGTACATGACACCATGGGAATATCATAGCAGTTATAGTCCTATTCTTCCTCCCCAATGTAGAGGGGAGGAAAATTGACATTGTGGTATCATGGCTATGGGTTTCAACCTTGTCACCTTTTGGGAACATCTAGTTCCGCCACATTATGGAAAACTTGTTCTAACCATAAAATAATGTTTGGAATCAATAGGTGCAGAAAGAGAACTACAACGAAACAGTCAGCAAGTAATTTATAAATATCTGAGTTTATTGTGTAGCTAACAATTGTGTTTATGAACACATTTTGCAGAATCCTAGTCACCTCAAAGGCAACATTCCAGATAGGACAGTTTGTAAATTTTGGCCCAACCAAGATGATCATCATGGATTATGCACATGATCCCTATGAGCTCGAGCCAAATTCCATGGGGGGGGAAATACAGGATGGGAATGCTGAAACATAATCTAATGGGAGAAGAAATCAAGAGACTCCCCCAGATATTGCAGCCACCATGAGGACCCTAAGGGTGGGACTGCAAAGTTGAAGAGATGATAATGAAAGGATAATTAAAGCCCAGGAAGAGAAAAATCAGTTGAAAGCAACCATGCTATAGAGTTTGAAAGACATCCAAAGGAAGATAAACTATGGGCATCATACAACAAATCCATAAGGGAGCGGGAATAGTTTAAGAAGAAATCCCCGCAAGAGGTCCAACATCTCTAGAAAAAGGTCTTCTAGTGGATCCTCTAACTCTGAAGAATCCATTGGGGATTCAACCTCTTCATCTCACAGGAATAAGAGAAAGAGGTGTCACCATAATAGTTTGCATGGGTAATTTAAGAAGGAAAAGCCTCCTGTGTTTGATGGTGAGGTAAAGTCCAGTCAAGAAGCTGAATCTTTCCTTCTTGGGATGAGAAAGTATTTCCAAGTCCAAGACTACTTTAGACATATGAAGGAAATGGTAGCCATTTTCAACTTAAATGGAAGAGCATCTATATGATGGGAGCACCTCATGCAAGTGAAGAAGATAAATGAAAGAAATATTGTGTGGAAATAGTTCAAGAAATATTTCTAGTAGAAGTACCTCTTTGATAGGTACTACGATGATAAGATTAAGGAGTTCCATGATATGAGATTGAGACAATTGACCATGGAAGAATATGCAAACAAATTCTTGGAACTGTTGAGGTATGTCGGGTATATTAGAGACGATAAAGTGAAAATTTAGCGTTTTCTAAGTGGACTACCTCAGGCATATAAACATAGGATTGAGTTTGAAAAACCTCGAACTCTAGAAGAGGCAATAAGGAAGGCCAAGTATTGCTATGGCCAGAACAAAAGAAGACATGTTCTCCATAAGGCATGGAAGTACAAGAAGAAAGAGAATTTTGACCAAAGGAAGAAGGGTTTCAAACCATCTCACTTCTGAAATCAGAAAAGGCAGCCATCACAAGCTGTGACTAAGCCAGCCATAATGATGGGAGACAAGCCAAGAGACCTAAAGGATCTAAGGGAACCATTCCAATGTTGGGGATGTGGAGGAAACCATATGCATAGGAACTGCCCGCATGAGAATGGGAATGAAAGGAAAGTTCACAACATCCAAGGAACTGAAATAGTGGGTCAAGTGGCGAGGACCATCCTTAGAATCTATGCAGTGCTAGAGGACCGCCAAGAAGATCTTCAATCAACTGTGGTTGAAGTTTAAGTTGATATTACTAAGCAATATATTTTTGTTTTGATTGAACCTAGATCTACTTACAGTTATATCACTCCTAAAATTGTTGAGATTTGTGCTTTTAAGAAATTAAAGCATAGCAAATCATGGTTAGTTCAACTAACCACTAGAACCAAGAGGAAAGTTAGTGAAATTGTACATAAATGTCCATTAGTCATGGATGGGCTAATCACTTATGCAAACCTGAATATTCTGCCACTTGGTTCCTATGATATTCTCATTGGAATGGACTGGTTAGAAGCAGATAGAGTTAAACTTGACTGTTACAACAAGACATTTGAATGCATGTATGAAGAAGGAAAACCAAGGGTTGTAAGAGGCATTCCAAAGGTGATTTCTGTTATGCATATTTTAGCAATGCAGCTGAAGAAGTTCTATAGGAAAGGTTGTAGATTGTATGAAACCCATGTTTTGGAGGAAATGGAGAATGAAACTCCTCGGTTGGAGGACTTTCATGTACTGCATGAATTCAGGGATGTTTTTCCTGAAAATATTCCAGGACTTCCTCCAAAAAGAGACATTGATTTTACAATTGACCTTGTTTCTGGAGAAACACCTATTTCCAAGACACCCTATAGGATGAGTAAACCAGAATTGCTAGATCTAAAAATGAAGTTGCAGGAATTATTGGAAAAGAAATATATCAGGCCAAGTGTGTCCCCGTGGAGATCACTAGTTCTGTTTGTGGAAAAGAAAGATGGTACACTCAGGTTATGTATTGACTACAGATAGTTTAACAAAGTCACTGTGAAGAATAAATACCCTTTACCTCGAATTGGTGACCCTTTTTATCAAATAGGAGGAGCAAAGGTATTTTAAAAGATTTACTTGAGGTCTGATTACTATCAAGTAAGAATCAAAGAGGAAGATATTCATAAGACAACCTTTAGAGCAAGGTATGGACACTATGAGTTTGTGGTGGTACAATTTGGTCGCACAAATGCACCAGCTACATTTATGTGTCTCATGAACAATGTTTTTATCAAGTATTTGGACAAGTTTGTTCTTGTCTTCTTAGAAGGCATTCTTATTTATTCTAAAGATGAAGAAGAGCATGAAGAAAATTTGAGAGTGACATTGAAATTTCTAACGGAGCATAAGTTGTATGCAAAATTGAGAAAATGTGACTTTTATAAAGATAAAATTCATTATTTGGGTCACATTATCTCAGATGAAGGAATATTTGTGGACCCTTAGAAGATTGAATCCATTATGAATTGGCCAACTCCAAGAAATGTGACAGATGTGAGATCCTTTATGGGACTTGCAGGATGCTACAGGAGGTTCATTGAAGGATTCTCCAAGGTCGCACATTCAATCACTCCCTTGCAAATGAAGGGGATAAAGTTTGTATGGACACCAAGATGTGAGGAAAGCTTTGAACAGTTGAAGAATCTTCTTACCAGTGCACCAATTTTGAAAATTGCAGACACAAAAAATACTTTGTGGTGTGTACCAATACATGCAATCAAGGACTTGGAGGAGTTCTTATGCAATATAACCACGTGGTATGGTATGAGTCGATAAAGTTGAAGGATCATGAGAAGAACTACGCTACTCATGATTTAGAACTTGTAGACATAGTACATGCCCTCACGATGTAGGGGAATTACTAAATGGGAAGAAATATTGAGCTAAGGATAGACCATTATGGTCTGAAATACTTGTTTGATTAGCCAACGTTAAATGCTAGGTAAGCTAGATGGTTGAAATTTTTGTGTGAATTTGATTTTGAAATCAAACACATAAAGGTAGAAGAAAACAAGGTGGTTGATGCACTCAACGGGAAGGTACATGAAATGCATGTGGCATCTCTTAGTATTTTCGAACCAGATCTGAGGCATCATATTATAAACCATATTGTTGAGGATGAAATGTACGTATAGATAAAGGACAAGTTGTAGCAGCAAAACCCTGAAAGGAAGTACGAGGGATATAAATTGGAAGAAGATGGAATTCTTACTTATAAGAACATAATTTATATTTCAAATGTGGCAGACTTGAGTAGAATTGTTATGGATGAAATCCATCAAACTCCATATTCTGGTCACCCAGGATATCAAAAGGAAACTGCTACAGCCAGAAAACAGTATTTTTGGCCAGGAATGAAAAAGGACATTGCTGAGTATATTTATAAGTGCATGAAATATCAGCAGGTGACGGTTGAGCATTAAGACCCGGTAGGTTTATTGCAACCTTTTCTAGTCCTGAAATGGAAATGGGAAGTCATTTCCATGGATTTTATTATAGGATTTCCAATGAATACGAGACAACATGATTCCATCATGGTTGTGGTGGACAAGTTAACAAAGGCATCACATTTTATACCGGTTAAGCCCACGTATAAAGTTGATGCCATTGCAAATATTTTCATGAAGGAAATATTCAGATTTCATGGATTTCCCAAGGCAATAATTTCTAACATAGATACCAAGTTTACTTCTAATTTTTGGAAGGGTATGTTTGCAAATTTGGATACAAAGATGAACTTTAGCGCCTCCTACCATCCTCAAACTGATGGGAAAACATAGAGAGTGAATCGGGTGCTGGAAGACATGCTTCACATGTATGCAATGGACTATCTAACCAAGTTGGAGGATTATTTACACTTTGTAGAATATTCATATAATAGTGGAAAACAAGCATCACTTGGGATGAGTCCATACAAAGCTTTGTATGGAAGAAGGTGTAGGACACCAGTGACTTGGGATAATCCAGTGAACAGGATTGTGCTTGGTCCATAATTGCTTAAGGAAATCAAGAAAGAGGTTGTAAAGATCAGGAAGAACCTGAAAGCAACCCAATATAGATAGAAGAGACATGCAGATAAGCATAGAGTGCATAGGGAGTTCAGTATTGGGGATCATGTTTATCGTAGAGTGAGGCCAAGGAATATTTCCTTGAAGCTTGGGAGTGTTTATGTATTTGTAACTTCGAAATGTATTCACTTATTGTATTTCATTGTACCGTAACTGAGATGTTTATTCCTCCGATCAGGAGAGTCATTAATATAATAAAGTCATGTAAATTCATTGAGGTTAACCCTCCGTTTTAAGTCGGGGCAATAGAACCCACAGTTGAGTGGTATTAGGGTTATTAGAATCTCCTAGTGAGGTCGGCCTTGTAAGAGTAAAAGTCAAGTGGAAAACATGTATAAATGGAGAGTGAGATTCTCTGTTTGTAACACACACACACTCAACAGTAGTGCATGAGTGAGAGAGGAGTAGCTCACACAAGTGAGAGAGAGGACAACTGGTGGAGATCATATTTGTGTCTTTGGGTTTTACTTTTGTTATTGGTGCTCATTCTATCTCTGAGGAAGTTACAAGGTTTTCTCCTTTATGGTTTCCTCGAGGAAAATTCTTTGTGTCTCTTGTCTCTTGTGATTATTGTTGTGCATGTTATTATTTCAGATAAGATTTTAAATCATATTGATTAAATGATAAAAACCTAACATGGTATCAGAGTATCTCTGAAAGAAGACATTGTGCAGCTGCAGAAGCTAGGGATTCTTACTTTTTGGGTCTCTCTCCACAAATCATCAACAAAATAAGGCTATGCTAACTCTCTAATGAAATGCACATCTTTTTGTTGAAGCAAAATTTGATTCTGGGCATTTTCAGTTTTTGACCTGTCACTAATGCAGGAAATTAGGGATTTTCACAGAAGATGAATTTTTGAGTGAGGTCGGCATAGGATTTCTCTCCTCAAAATATAAATTTAGATACCAAGATTGAAGTTTTGGTTGGGTAAAACTCTGGAAAAGTCAAACCCTAATTTTACCCCAGACCAGAAAATCAACACTGCGAAAGATCAATTCCAGATCTAGTTCAGGAATCTCAAATTGGTAATATCTAAATCTCTTGTATTTCCATTTGAGGTTCTCATTGAAATATGAATCAGATAATTTTCACTGTACAACTAAAATATAGCTACAATGGCAGCTAATGGAAATTAGGGTTTCATGCGTGAAAAATCCCTAAAATACTAAAACTAGTAGTTTTGGTACATTCTTTATATCTCAATATTGGAGAAGGATCAGGAGCCGAAACATTTACAGGCCAAAGATAAATTCATGTTGTACCCTATGTAAATGTTTTAGCCTCCGATTCACTATATTGTGGGAGATATGATTCCTCCAAATCAAGGTTCCATCCTCTCCCAGGATTCATCCCTAAACATGAAACCTTGGGAGAATTGCTATATCTCAAGATACGAAGATCCAAATGAAATTTCGTAATATGTTCCAAATAGGGAACGGAATTTAATTCATGTTGTAAAAGTTTCATATCCTGAAGCTGAAACAGTGACATGTGGCATTCTGTACAACTTTTCTATGTTGATCAGTCCTAAAATAAGTCACCTTGGGAAAACTCTCATAAACCCCAATTGGTGAAATAATTTTTGCTAAAATCTATAATGTTAGAAATAATGATTCTACCTTAGAGTGATTTTTCAAACATGGAGGACCATTACTTTCGTAGATACCATAGAAACAATATCAGGAATTTCTACAGAAGAAATTGGAAAACTAAGGCTTCATGTTTCGAGAGCTTCCCTCCACTTTTTTCATAAAAGGAGTACATTGGGAAACTTGCCTTGAATAGGCCCATATTTATATCCAATCACAAGTTTTAAATTCATTTTTTTTTAAATTGGGGTTTTTGTGACAAACCTTAAATCAGCCAATTCCAGAACGAAGATAGACACCTCAAATCGTAAGAAAGGTCTAGGAGCCAAAGGGAGATAAGGCTAAGGCTAGAGACAAGAGAATCATTGCATATTCTATTAAATATCATCTCATCCCTCATGTGACACCAAAAGGAAGTGTTGAATTATATGACAAATAAATCGAGGAAGAATAAGATATTGTTATAACCACCTTGAATGACCTCCCAGGATCACAGGATTCATTCATTTGAGGAATGTGTACCAGAAGGAAGTGATTACCTTCAACAGACTCTAGGAAGAGTGCACACAAGAATAATCTTGACTCATAATAAGAGAAAAGAATATGGAAGCAACTGAAGATCAATCTCTCACGATTCAAAGAAGATCCCTCAAGCAATGAGGAATATGAAGGGCTCAATTCTTGAAGAACCTCTTATCCATCTTAGGATTTGGATAAGAAATGATGATGTCATGAATGAAGAATATGATGAGGCGTAAGGCTCAAAAAGGAGTCTACCCATGAAACAAATAAATATAAGTATTTGAATTGTCTTTTCCTATATATCTAGTTATTTATATGGCATTGTTTAGTTGTGGAATGTATTATGCATGATAGAATAATGAACAGTATACTACTAATATGCATGTGATGGGTAAGTAGCCCATGGTGCTATGCAACACTCCATTGCTACTTATCTAGAATGAAACCTCTTTGCTGACGTATTGGATTAATGCACAATATCAATGATGTCATGGTAGAGATGGAAGACATCTACAAAGTTTCTATGAGATATGGATGAATGTTGTATTGGCTAAAATATTTGCATGATTATATCTTTATGCATAAAGAATTTTCCATTATGAATATTCCTTATGAAATGTTTCTAACCATAAAACTGGTGCATTTGACTTGTAGGAAATATTGTGTACAATCGCCTACAAAAAAAGAAGGATGAGACTTGTTCCAAAGAAAAAGTGATGACAATTCAAGAAATAATCGAAAATGAAGAATAATATGACGAAACTTAAAGAGGCCTCAGACACACTCTAGTTATGTTACACTGTTGAGCGACATCATTGATGCAAATCCTTCCAGCTATGAAGAAGTAGCCAAGAATAAAGGTAAGGAGAGTACCAGTTCAAGAAGAATGATGTCTAGGATGTGGTATCAAGACCTGAAGGGAATTCCGTAGTATATTCCATATGGATCTACAAGATATAGCATGCAATAGATGGCAACATCGTGGGATACAAGGCAATATTCATAGCACGAGGCTTCTCACATAAAGAAGGCACACACTACGACGAGACATTTGCAGCCACTGGAAGTTGAGGCACATGACAAGAAGACTCATGTGTGCAAATTAAAGAAGGACTTGTACAAGCTCAGAAGGCACCCATGGGATAACACCTACATGAGCGGCTTGAAGATCACCTAGAGTCATGAATATCTTAATCTTTGCTACAAGGTTGAAGATGAAAGCCTACAGAGGATGACAAACTTACAGATGGGTGCGAGGAGAACATTTGAAAAGGTTCAAGATAGAGGATCTTGGTATCCAATGACCCTAGATGGATACATAGAATATTAGTAGCATAGGAAGCTACTTGTCACTCCAATACATAATGTTTCCATACATAGAGTATGAAAGGAAGAGGGAGAATGATGCTTCGCTTCATAGGAAGTGACTACAGAAGATGCTAACGTTCGACATGGTACGATAGGATGGACAGATTACTGATGGCTCTAGGATTTACTGAGAGTAAAGAGGATTCCAGCCTTTTCTTCAAGATTGAAGGCAGAAGACCAGTAATGCTCTTGTTATATGTCGATGACCTGTTCCTGATAGGAAATAAGGAACTCATTAAAGATGCAAGAAGGAGACTTGATGTCGAGTTTGAGTTAAAGGAATTGGGTATGATGCACTACTTTCTAGGCATGGAGGTGTGGCAGAGTATGGATGGAATCTCCCTTGGACAAGGAAATTATGCAGTGGAGATACTGAAGAGGTTTGGGATGATGGACTGCAAGGCCATGACCACACCTATGGCATCAAACTTGAAGTTATTGAGTGATGCGTCATCATAGTCGGTTGATTCTATGAGGTATCGTCAGATGATTGGGTCATTGATGTACCTAACAAATACGAGACCATATATTTTCTTTGCTATGACAACATTGAGCCAATTCCTGATGGATCCCAGACATGATCACCTGGCTTCAAAGCATATAGTGAGGTAATTGAAGGATACAGTTGAGTATAGGCTCAAGTGTGATACAAATCAAAAGACTAACATGCACAGTTATGTTGATTCAGATTGGTAGCACCAATGAGAAGAAGAGCACCTTGGAATGCTTCTTCAGTTTAACATCCAGTATGGGTTACTGGTTTGGCAGGATGGAGTCCTGCATGGCGTTGAGTATAGTCGAGGAAAAATATGTTTCTGCTTGCTTGGCTATTTGTGAGGTAGTATGTTTATTTTAAAAGCTACTATTTGATTTGATTAATTTGACTTGATTTTTTGTATGATGCAGAGAGGAGCAATGAAGCTCCAGTTTGTGATCCAGGTCGAGATCTCTTGAAAGAGGGAGTTCTACCATAGCCGGTGAGACTGGTTGTCTGAGCATAAAATCCTGGCGAAGCTCGTAGGTTGCCCATATGTAATTAGTCCTATAGGTTGTCCTCGGATGTAATCAGTCCTAGAGAAGCTCACAGGTTATCCTTGGACGTAATCATCCCTTATGTAATTCTATGCTATAAATGGCGAAAGTGAAGTTTGAGTACTTCAGGGAGAAGCTTGGTGTTCATCAAATCGAGGTTCCCTCCAAGGGGAAGTGATGAGCCCAAGAGCCTTTTTGACATGGTGGCAGGTTGGGAATTCCATGGTCATATGTGAGTGCGGATTCTTTCCCAGATGGTAGTAGGTGTGTCTTACCATACCGGTGGATGTAAGTGTTGGTTCCTTTGCCGAATGGTAGTAGGTGTGTCCTACCATGCTGGTGAATGTGAATTTTGTGTATCTGGGTTGTGCTCTGAGATGATTTGAAGAGAAAGAACTTGCAGGGGGAAAGGCCTACATCCAACATGAAAAAGGGTTGACTCTGTAGAAAAAGACCTTGTAGAGGGAAAGGCCTACATCCAGCATTAAAAGGGTTGGATCTGTAGAATTACATCCAGCATGAAAAAGGGCTGGCTCTATAGAGGAAGACCTTGTAGTGGGCAAGGCCTACATCCAACATGAAAAAGGGTTGGCTCTATAGAACTACATCCAACATGAAAAAGGGTTGGATCTGTAGAACTACATCCAACATGAAAAATAGTTGGCTTTGTAGAGGAAGACCTTGCAAATGGCAAGGCCTACATCCAGCATGAAAAAGGGATGGATCTGTAGAACTACATCTAGCATGAAAAAGGGTTGGCTCTGTAGATGGAGAACTACATCCAACATGAAAAAGGGTTGGATCTGTAAAAATACATCCAGCATGAAAAAGGGTTGGCTTTGTGATGGAGAACTACATCCAACATGAAAAAGGGCTCACACTATAGAATTACATCCAACATGAAAAAGGGTTGGCTCTGTCGATGAAGACATACATGGAGGCTAGGCCTACATCCAACATGAAAAAGGGTTGTCTATTTAGAACTTCCTATGACGAGTAGTTTGAGAGATAGAACCATTGCTCAAGATAGCGTAGAAGAGATATTGATGATGGTCCAGCTTTCATGATCCATCTTTAATGATGATCCCATGAGGAAGACTTGTGCTAATGAACTATGTCAAGATAATAACTTCCTAGTTAAGAGGGAGTGTTGATGTATTTGTAACTTTAGAATGTATTCACTCATTGTATTTCATTGTACCCCGACGGATATGTTTATTCCTTTGATCGGGAGAGTCATTAATATAATAAAGTCATGTAAATTCATTAAGGTTAACCCTCCGTTGTAAGTTGGGGAAATAGTCTCCATAGTTGAGTGGTATTAGGGTTATTATACTCTCCTAGTGAGGTCGGCCCTGTAAGAGTAAAAGTCAAGTGGAAAACAAGTATAAATAGAGAGTGAGACTCTCTATTTGGAACACACACTCACTCAACAGTAGTGCATGAGTGAGAGAGGAGTAGCTCACAAAAGTGAGAGAGAAAATAGCTAGCGGAGATCACCTTTGTGTCTCTGGGTTTTACTTTTTCTACTAGTGCTCATTCTATCTCTAAGGAAGTTGCGGGGTTTTCTCCTTTATGGTTTCCCCAAGGAAAATTCTTTGTGTCTCTTGTCTCTTTTGATTATTGTTGTGCATGTTATTCTTTCAGATAAGATCCTAGATCATATTGATTAAACAATAAAAACCTAACAGGGAGTTGTGCCAATCTCTCACCTAGATATTGTGTGCCATTTGAAGTGCTTGAAAGAATAGGGTCGGTTGCATATAGACTTGCATTGATTGCTAGCACTAGATCTCATAATGTTTTTCATGTTTCTTTGCTTAAGAAATATGTACATGATCCTAACCATGTGATTAATTAGGATGTAATCCAGGTGCAACCCGAGGGAGAGTTCCAAACCGATCCATTGCACATCCTCGACAAGAAGGTCACAGTGCTCCAGAACTGAGCCATTGGGAAGGTAAAGGTGCAATGGAAGCAATACGGTCCTAATGAGGCTACGTGGGAGATGAAGGATGCCATGAGAGTGGCACACCCATTTTTGTTCAATTTTGTAGAGCACTGAGGATAGTGCGAATGAAGGGGGAGGGGAATGTAACACCCTGATTTTGACCCCATGGTATCAAAATTGTACATGATGTACATTTTGTTATTAAATCATCGCGAGGAGATCAAGGCCAACAACCTGCCATTTGATTTGGTATTTTTTGTATCGGAGATCAAGATCGATGCCGATGGTTATAGTGCTAGTCTGTCACAGTATATTTTTAGATATCATGTAAATATGCAATTTAATAAAATACCACAACTAGCTATGCACTACAATGAAAGAGATGGGGGTATGATTTCACATGGAATAGGGAGGGGAGTTATTCAAACCCTTGGAACAATAGGGTGAGGCCAGATGTCAATGGGATAACCCATAAACAATTAACTACCCTTTTTGTCCTATGCACTCAATCATTCAATTCTTCCAGAAGTTGGTTGAGGTAGTTAATTCCTTGGGTAGGGAGAGGCATGGAAATTGATGTTGTGCCTCAACAATCCTGTAGTCTCTAGGAACCCGTATTCTTGCTTATGGGGAAAGTAATCACCTAGGAAATGTGTGCCCGAGTTCATTCTTTCCTTATCCCTCAATCTCCAAAAGGAATCAGGGTTGAGAGTTCTTTAGTATTGTGGATTGTTCATGGTTCTTTAGTTGTTGTTCTTTGATATCCATTCTTCCTCATTCATGCGGAGAGGATTACTCCATCATTGATTCATTCGATCCCTATCCTTGGATGGGAACCCTTGTTTTTGTGTTACAGTGTTTTTTTGTATTACAGAGTGGTATGGAACCTTGGTTGTCTGTGTTCTGGAGTGGAACCCTGTTTTGTTGTGTTACCATGTGGTTTGTTGTTATGGGTACCCTGGTTTGGGTATGAACTGTATGCAATACTTAGGAGTGGAAGAGACGTTGAATCAGATTGATAAACCTATTGAGGAGAGGAAACTCACAAAAATATAAGAGTGACTGGTGAATCTTCTATGCACACCCTTAAGAGCACTGGAAGGTAAGGTATAGCCCGAGGGACTGTGTAGCAGAGAAGGGGATACTTCCTTGTGTTTGGTGTGTAGGTATTGTGGATTCTAGGGAAGATAGATCTTGTGGAGGTGTCCCTAGCTCTATGAATGAGACACTAACTTAGAAATTATTCCTTTCTACTCCCTTAGCAACCTGATAAAACCAAAGGTAGATTGGCTTGTCCAATAGCCTGATCAAACCCAATTTTTTATTGGATTAGTTGGGAGCCTGATAAACCCAAATGTATATTGGCTCGGCTGAATAAGCTGATAAACCGAACTGTTAGTTGGCTTGGTTGTTTCTTGTTGTGCATTTTGGCTATGTGTGAATCACGACTTGAATAGCCTGATAAACCCAGTGGTCTGTTGCCTTGGTTGAACGTCGTGATAAACCCAACTATTAGTTGGCTTGGATGGACCTTAATGTGAATTTTTGCTATGTGTGAATCATGACTTGAATGGCCCGATAAATCCAATGGTGTGTTGACTTGGCTGAATAGCCTAATAAACCCAACTGTTATTTGGATTGGCTAGACCTTAATGTGAATATTGGTTGTGTGAATCACGACATGAATAGACTGATAAACCCAACGGTGTGTTGGCTTGGCTAAACATCCTAATAAACCCAACTATTAGTTGCCTTGGCTAGACCTTAATGTGAATATTGGCTATGTGTCAATCATAACCTACAATGTGATAAACCCAATTGTGTATTGGATTGGTTGGACAACCTAATAAACCCAACGGTGTGTTGGCTTGGCTAAACATCCTAATAAACCCAACCGTTAGTTGGATTGGTTAGACCTTAAAGTGAATATTGGATATGAGTGAGTCACAAACTACAACGTGATAAACCCAATTGTGTATTGGATTGGATGGACAGCCTGATAAACCCAACTTTAGGTTGGCTTGGCTATGTTTGATGTGTTCTGGCTATGTGTGAGCATGTTGTTCCCCAATTCCTTAGGGAAATCATGCCCAACTCAAG
The DNA here is from genome assembly GCA_001517045.1 of Pseudotsuga menziesii. NCBI lineage: Eukaryota > Viridiplantae > Streptophyta > Pinopsida > Pinales > Pinaceae > Pseudotsuga > Pseudotsuga menziesii. Next base: position 89,031 of record LPNX010123080.1, read on the forward strand.
GGTGGCATTTGTTTTGAGAGATTGATTAACACAATTGGCCTATGGTTGGGTGGAACGTTGCAGCAACATACCTAGTTGCGGGACAACTTCATCTTCAAGATAAGTATTCTATATATAAATTCTTCAATGTATTGCTTTAAGAATTATTATGAATGTGATGAATGCTTGGTAAAGATTCAAGTAGAGTTTACTATTTTTATACTTTCCTTCATTTTACATTTGTATATACGATTTTTGGTTTCTAATGCATTTTGATTAAGTTCATGGAGGCTAGAAGGATGGTTATAGAGTTAGAATGCATCTAACTTAAGCGTTTCCGCACCCCAAAATTCGACTGCGGAAGGTGGAAGCAGAAAAAGAATTGAAAATTATAAGGTAAAATGTGTTTTTTTGCACCCTAGAATCCCCTGTGAAAGGTGGAAGGCGAGAGGCAGAAATCAGAAAACATAAAAAGAAATAAGGAAAAATGTTGGTTTTCCGCGATACAAAGTTCGTCGCGAAAGGAGGAAAATGGAAAGTTGAAATTAGGAAATTAGAAGATAAAGGTAAGCAATTTTTGGTTTTCCGCTACCAGGAGTCTGCTGTGGAAAGAGGAAATCAGAAAACCGAAGGATAAAGGTAAGATATTTTTGTTTTTCCACTACCAGGAGTCCGCCCGTGGAATGCGGAAGGTGAATGAGTAAAGGTATCATTTTGCTATTTTCCATGATTCGAAGTCCGTAGTAGAATGCAGAAGGTGGAAGGTGAATAAAATACTTTGTTGGTATCTTTTCTCTTCTTATCTAGACTCGCGGTTCAATAACAAAATAATACCAACAAGACACCAAAAGACACGACAACACCCACGAAGCAGGCACCATCTCACCCGAGATATCTTTATGGGTAACTGCTAGAACCATGTTTCCACAGTTGGCAAGGGATTCTAGTCCCTTGGAATGCGGCCAAGGCGCTCAACAAAGGTGTCTGGATGGAGTCTGCTACTATGCGACGACATCACATTGATAAGTCACAACTGGCACATGACATGACTTTACCACTATGACTCTTCAACTGGTGCAACAACATGGCACATCTAATTCCTTGAACTCAACAGACATCGTCTGACTCATGCCTTAACTTAACAACTAAATCATAAGGCCATACGTAACATTCTAACAATGCTTTAATCCTTCATGCGTCCATTGATTGTTCCTACTGCAATATTCATTCAACAGTAATTGTAATAATGCATAGTAAGAAAACATTCACATCAACATTCTTTATTAAACACATTTATCCACATAACACAGTAAATCACGTGGAAACCCATCTAGGAAAAACCACCAAGGTTCTCTTCATCTGGCATGAGAATGGTTTATAGCATCTTGCAGCCTGCAATATGCAAACTGTTCTTTAGATATGTCTATTTGACTCAATATTCTTGCTCTCATGCTTTTTGGTTTATTCTCTATATACTCCTATTGATCCACACATAGCCTAGATCGACTCTTCTATTCTACTGGCGGTCCACGCACACAGCTGTAGGATCTATGGCTCAACAACCTTCTCCTTTTACTAGAATCTCCTATGATTCTTCTTTCACCTAACTCTTCCTCTCAATCTAACTAAGAACTCAATAAATCTTGAACAATAGACATCGAATGAATGAAAGACCCACGCCAACCCTTATACAGGTTGGATTCCTAGCATATATAATATTTACAATGCCACGCAGGGTCATCTGAGTACAGATCAGTTATTACAGACTCAACAAACCAAAATATATCTGGTTTACATCAATGTCAACCCATATCTAGCCGCAAAATACCTGCAAGACATTAACCACGTCCTTAACTAGCCGTAGAAACGTCTTTCAGCTCATCTGTACTAGTCATAAATAGCCACAAAAATGTCCTTCCTCCTCCTACTGGCTCGTCTTTCTACAGTCTTCCTTGAATTTTGTCTTCCAGCCTTAACTTCTCTACCTACCTCTTCCATCAACTCGGATCAGTCTTCCTCATTGATGTTGATGTAATTGTAACTTCGAAATGTATTCACTTGTATTTCTTATGTATTGTACCCCGATGTTTATTTTGGGAAGTGTTTGTAATGTAATTGAGTCATGGCATGCCTCGATGTTCTGATCAGGAGTTTCTATAATGTAAACAAGTCATGTCAATTCAATGTGGGTAACCCTCCTATTGTTCAAGGGTTAAAAGTCCCCGCGGTTTCAGGGCCCTAGGGTTGTTAGACTGACCTAGTGAAGTCGGCCCTAGTGAGTTATTGTCAAGTTGGGAATTAGTATAAATAGAGAGTGAACCTCTATATTTATCACACACTCACTCACACTCAGTTGTAGCGCATATCTAAGGGAGAAGAAGTTGTTGGGGCTAGAAAGAAAGAGGCTACTGCTGTCGAGAGATCATCTTACTGTTTTGGGTTTTACTTTTGGTGTTGATTCTATCTCTAAGGAAGTTTCGGGGTTTTCTCCATTTATGGTTTCCCCGAGCAAAAACACTATGCTCATTGTCTCTTGTGTTTGATTGTTGTGCTTGTTATTATCTCAATTAAAGATCCTAATATAATGTTAGCTTAATGTTAAAAATCTAACATGGTATCAGAGCTAACCTGAGAAGAAGACACTGTACATCTATAGGAACTAGGGATTCCTACTTTTTGGATCTCTCTCCACAGATTTTCAGCAAAAGAAGTTTGGGCTGACTCTCCTCCCTAGGACGCATCTTTTTGTCGAAGCAGAATCTAATTCTGGGCTTTTTCAGTTTTGGACCCGACACTACTACTGAAAACTAGGGCTTTCCACAGAAGTGGAATTTTTGAGTGAGCCCAGGCCTGGATTGATATCCTCCTCAAAATTGAAGTTTAGAGATCAAGATCAAAGCATTTGGTTGGAAAAAACTATGGAAAAGTCAAACCCTAATTTGCTCCTGAACCATCACTTCAGAAATTCAGCTCCAAATCCAGATCTGACATCTTGACCTGGTAAGATCTAAATCTTTTGTATTTCCATTTGAGGTTCTTAGTTAAGATGTCTCATCATACAAAGCTTGATGAAAAGCTTGAGGGAGCTGATAACTTCCGAGCCTGGATTTATAGGATCTCCCTGGTCCTGGAAGAAAATGAGTTGGAATCCTACATTAATGAGGAGGTTCCAGTTCCAGAGGAAGATGAGGATAAGGCCTTACATAAGAAGAAGTTGGTTATGGAAAAGAGGATGATTGTTGATTCAATCAAGGATCACCTCATACCATAGGTGTCCTCCCTCAAGACACCTAAAGCTATGTTTGATTCCCTAACCAAACTATTTGAAGGGAAGAACATAAACCAGAAGATGACTCTAAGGAACCAGTTGACGAATGTAAAGATCTGGAATGAGGAGACCATCCAGTCATACTTCACAAGGGTCTCCCAAATCAAAGAACAACTTGAATTAGTAGATGAAGACATGGAGAATGCAAAAATTATAATGACAACCTTGAATGGTCTCCCTAGGTCATGTGATTCTTTCATCCAAGGAATCTGTGCTAGGAAGAAGCTAATCAAGTTCAGTAGAATGTGGGAAGAATGTTCACAAGAAGAAGCTTGAATAGAAGCTCAAGAAGAAAAGATGGGAAGTGAAGATCAAGCTCTCATAGTACACTCCAAGAAAGGCAGAAGGGGAAATCATCATCACCAAGGTAAGCATTCTCATCAGAAAAATAATTTTGTAAGAAGGGATCAATCCAAAATCAGATGTTATACATGTGATGAAAGAGTACACTTTGATAGAAGTTTTCCCATGAATAAGAGTGGATCCAAGAAGAAGAAGAACTCCAAAAGAATACATCATGTTCACACTATTGAGGATGATGATCCTCCCAGGAAGAAAGTAAAACAAGAAAGTGAAGATTCTTCAAGTGATGAAGAATATGTTCTGATCTCTGCTCTCATGGGGACTGTCACTCATGGAAGCAAAGATTGGCTTATTGACAGTGGGGCTTCTAAACACATGACAAGATTCAAGGAATATTTTGAGAAACTATCCGAACATAATTCACCCCATAAGGTGAAACTTGGGGATGACTACCAATATCCCATAAAAGGTAGTGGTGAATCCTCCTATAAGCTAGACTTTGGAAAGTCTATGAAAATGAAGGATGTCTTGTTTGTACCAGGACTAAAGAAGAATATTCTCTCCATATCGGCACTAGATGCAAGAGGCATGAGGGTTGCATTTGTAGATGGCCAAGTCCTCATGCAGCCAAGAGGAAAGACTATTGATGACACAATAGTAATTGGAGAACAAGAAGGAGGATTATACAAATTGAAGGGCCATCCAGAAAAAGCTTTGGTCCATGACACAGTAGAGCCAAACGAACCTTGGCATAGAAGGCTTGCTCATGTGAACTATAGAGCACTACCATTTGCAAGCAAAGCTATTGAAGGTCTTCCAAAAATTCAAGCAAAACATGAAGGAGTCTACAAAGGATGTGCGAAAGAAAAGAACAAAAAGAAGACATTTCCAAGAAGCAAAAGCAAAGCAAAAGGAATCTTGTAAATCATCCACTCCGATGTATGCGGTCCAATGTCATCCAGTTCTTTAAGCGGGTATGTATACTATGTTTCTTTTATTGATGATTATTCTAGGAAGACATGGATATACTTTATGAAGAACAAAGATGAAGTTTTCAATAAGTTCAAGGAATTCAAAGCCTTGATCGAGAACCACATAGAAAAGAAGATCAAGACCTTTCAATCAAATAATGGCGGAGAATTCACATCAAATGAATTCAAAGATTTATGCAAAGATTCAGGTATTAAGAGGGAGTTATCCACTCCATATAATCCACAACAGAATGGGGTTGTAGAAAGGAAGAATAGAACTATCATGGAAGCTGCAACAGCAATGATTCATGATCAATATCTTCCCATGCATCTATGGGCAGAAGCTACCAGAATAGCGGTGTATGTACAGAATCGTAATCCACATAGAGTACTCGAGAACAAGACACCTAAAGAAGTATTTTCCAGCAAGAAACTAGAATTCAACCATCTCAGAATATTAGGTTTTCCAGTGTACATACACATTCCGAAAGAAAAGAGGACAAAGTTAGATCCTTTAGGAAAGAAGGGTATATTTGTGGGATACTCTAAAAGCTCGAAGGCTTACAGAATATACTTCCCATGATTCAATAAGATCTACATCAGTAGGGATGTAACATTTGACGAAGACTCATCTTACAACAAATCTAGAAAGAGACCTCCTAAAGATCCTGAAGAATCAGAAGCACCCAGAATTCATGACACAACCATGAACGAAGAAACTCAAGAAGAAGATCGAGAATTTGAAGAACCTCAAGAACCTGTAGATCCACCTTAGGAGAAAAATCCTCACAAGAGGAAACCTGCTTGGGTACGAGAAGATATCTAAGGTGCGGAAAGATATGGGTCTCTAGAAGAGAATCATAGAGAAAGAAAGAGGACCAGGTCCTGCTCTGGGTATGTAGCTGTATTGTGTGAAGCGGCAGAATGGAAAGAATGGAAGGATGCTATGATCAAAGAGTATCAATCGATCATGAAGAATGATGTTTGGGGTGTTGTCCCAAGACCAGAAGGGAAGTCTATTCTAACTTCCAAATGGATCTACAAGATCAAGCATGCTGCAGATGGTAGCATAGAGAAATATAAAGAAATATTTGTGGCTCGTGGCTTCTCACAAAAAGAAGGAATAGATTATGAAGAAAACTTTGCACCTGTAGACAGATACACTTCCATCAGATCAGTACTTGCTCTAGCTGCAGTGATGAAATGGAAGATACACCAAATGGATGTCAAGATTGCTTTCTTGAATGGTGTAGTGGAAGAGGAAGTGTATGTGGAGCAGCCACTCAGTTTTGAGACACATGACAGGGAGTCTCATGTGTGTATATTGAAGAAATCCCTATACGGTTTGAAACAGGCACCTAGGACATGGTATGGCAGAATTGATGGCTTTCTATCTAGTTTTGGCTTTACCAAAAGTAAAGCGGATTCCAACATTTACTACAAGGTTGAAGATGGCAACCCAGTGATGCTACTACTATATGTACATGATCTGTTTGTAACAAGTATGGATGGGTTGATTGTTGATACGAAGAGGAAGCTTGCTACCGAGTTCGAAATGAAGGACTTGGGTATGTTGCATTATTTTCTAGGCATGGAGGTGTGGTAGAATGCAGATGGAATATCCCTTGGACAAGGGAAGTATGCAGTAGATATCCTAAAGAGGTTCGAGATGATGGACTGCAAGGCCATGACCACACCTATGGCATCGAACCTGAAGCTATTGATTGATGCTTCATCAGAAGCGGTTGATGCTACGATGTATCATCAGATGATTGGGTCCTTGATGTACCTGACGAATACAAGACCATATATTTTCTTTGTTGTGAACACCTTGAGCCAGTTCCTGACATATCCGAGACATGTTCACTTGATTATTGCAAAGAATATTCTAAGGTACCTGAGGGGTACAGTTGATTATGGGCTCAAGTATGATGCGAATAAGAAGATTAACCTGGAGGGTTATGTTGATTCAGATTGGGTAGGCAGTGCCATCGATAGGAAGAGAACTTCAGGGTGTTGCTTCAGTATGGGATTAGGTGTGATATCTTGGTTTAGCAGGAAGCAATCCTGTGTGGCACTGAGTATAGCTGAAGCAGAGTATGTCGCAGCTTTTTTAGCTAGTTGTGAGGTAGTGTAGCTGAGGAAGATACTGCCTGATTTATTTGATCTCCAGTTGGATCCTACTTGTATATATTGCGACAACCAAAGTTGTGTGAAGTTGTCAAAGAACTCGGTGTTCCATGACAAGTTGAAGCATATTGAGATCAAGTATCACTATATCAGAGATATGGTGCAGAGAGGAGCAGTGAAGCTCCAGTATGTTGTGAGGGATGAACAAATAGCTGATGTGTTTACAAAGCCATTAGCTAGAGTGAAGTTTTAGTACTTCAGGGAGAATCTTGGTGTTCTCTAGATCGAGGTTCCCTCCAAATGGAAGTGATGAGTCCATGAGCCATTCTGACATGGTGAGAGGATTGGTCCTTCCATGGTCAGATGTAAGGCTTGAGCCATTCTATCATGGTGAGAGGATTGGTTCCTTCCATGTTAGATGTGAATGCTGAGCCATTCTGATGTGACTGTAGGATTGGTTCCTACATGATCAGATATAAGTGTTGAATGCCATTCTTGGAATGGAGGAACCTGGTCAATTACCAGGAAAGCTCATTCTGGGACTGAGGGCTATTATGATGTGACTGTAGGATTGGTTCCTACATGATCAGATGTGAGTGTAGAGAATTTTTGACATTGGTTGTTAGATGTAAGTGGAGAGCCCTTTCGGCATGGAGGATTGGTTCCTCGCATGGTCAAATATAAGTGCTGATCCTTTCTGACATTGGTTGTCAGCTATGAGTGCTGACCCTTTCTGACATTGGTTGTCAGATGTAAGTACAGAGCCTTTTGGCATGGAGGATTGGTTCCTCGCATGGTCGAATGTAAGTGCTGATCCTTTCTGAGATTGGTTGTCAGATGTGAGTGCTGGGCCTTTCTGACAAGGTTGTGGGATGTGTTCCCACATGGTCAGATGTGAGTGTTGGGTGTTCCTTTCTAATATGATTATAGGATTGGTTCCTACATGTTTATATATAAGTGTTGGGCAGGCCATTCTGAATTAGGGTCAGATATAAGTGCTGGAAGAAGACCTACATGGAGGCTAGGCCTACAAACAACATGAAAAAGAGCTGGCTCTATAGAACTTCCTATGACAAGAAGAATCAAGAGATATCACCCGTAATGATGATCCAATAGAGATGTTACAGAACCAAAGATGATCCAGATCGAGTGATGATCCAGATCCACATGAATATGACTTGAATATGAAGATGACTTGAAGATGAATATGATTTGAAGATGACGAGGACTCGATGATGATCCAGATGATATAGAGAAGAAGACTTGTGTTGATAAATTATGTCGAGAGAATACCTTCCTAGTTAAGAGGGAGTGTTGATGTAATTGTAACTTCAGAATGTACTCACTTGTATTTCTTATGTATTGTACCCTGATGTTTACTCCAGGAAGTGTTTGTAATTTAATTAAGTCATGTCATGCCCCGATGTTTCGATCGAGAGTTTCTATAATGTAAATAAGTCATGTCAAGTCAATGTGGTTAACCCTCCTATTGTTCAAGGGCTAAAGTCCCCGCAGTTTCGGGGCCCTAGGGTTGTTAGAATCACCTAGTGAAGTCGGCCCTAGTGAGTTATTGTCAAATTGGGAATTAGTATAAATAGAGACTGAGCCTCTCTATTTATCACACACTCACTCACACTCAGTTGTAGCGCATAGTTGAGGGAGAAGAAGTTGTTGGGGCTAGAAAGAAAGAGGCTATTGCTGTCGGGAGATCATCTTACTATTTTGGGTTTTACTTTTGGTGCTGATTCTATCCTTGAGGAAGTTACAGGGTTTTCTCAATTTATGGTTTCCCCGAGGAAAAAAATTGTGTTCATTGTCTCTTGTGTTTGATTGTTGTGCTTGTTATTCTCTCAGTTAAAGATCCTAATATAATGCTAGCTTAATGTTAAAAATATAACAATTGCATCATCCTCATCGCAACTTTCCTTTCGCCTCTTTCTTCATTGTGTGCATGCTTTTATCTTATCTGTGTTGATTCCTTCTTATCCTGCTTTTCTCTTGTCACGCATGTACTTTTCATCCTTTTTCTTGCACATTCGCTTCTTCCTTGTGTACTTTCTCTGGCCCAATAGGCCCCCAACACTCACATGTGGCTCATCCCGAGCCACTAAGCAAAAAGGCACTAGTCTGCAAAAATGGCTTGTCACAAAACTTTTACTTTCCTTGCAAAATATATGCCTCTAGTGCAGGCCCATGTTGCGCGGTGGGACCAACCTTGTCTTGGAACCCCTTCACCATATATTGCACCTTAGAAACTTCCCCTATTACTTCCTCTTCCTGTGCGGCCAATTTCTCTACACGATCGAAACTGATATGTTCCGATGGTCCTTCCTCTAGTGACTGCATGACTTGTTGAAGTTCTGTTGCACAAGATGAAGAAGGCATGTGAGACGGGCTGCTTTTGATTGGTGTGTCTTGAACTCGACTTCCCTACTCTTCTCTTGATCTCAAAGAGCTTGGACTTCCTGCTGCAGTCACTTGATCTCTTTGCTCTTAGTAACCTTTTCCTGAAGTGATAGTTTCTTCATTTCTTTCTTTGCAGCACTGATTTTTCAAATCTTCCTATCACGTGCTCTCCCGTATGTTTTATGTAGTTTCATTTTCTAGTAGCACTCCCCAGATTGTAGTGACAACTTTAGCTACCTTTATGCAGAGTATTTCTCCTTCTCTGATATTCTCAATAGCCTCAGATGCTGCTCTTCTTCTCTCCTCGAGGACCTCTGGAGGTGTGCTTGGTACCTGCCTAGCCTACAGTTCCTCAACGTGCTTCTTTAGTTGCCCTACGATGCATGAAATTTGGGAAACCTTAGGTTCTAAATCTTCATCTTCCTAGCCCAATTTTGGTAGGAACTCTGCAACCACGCTCTTGATTGTCTAGGCTAATGCAATGTGGCTTTGCTCATGCACCATAAGTTCTTGTTCCTTCTATGCAAGGAGGGTGTTGCGTGCTTCAAGTTCTCGCTCGTTTTCCTTCAAGAGGGCCTTGCACGTCTTCACCTTCCTTTTTTGTTTCGACGCTTAATAAGCAACATCATTTTCCCTTAGCCATATTTCAGACGCGGCTTCTTGCTGAACTTCATAGACTTCACTCAAGGCCATCTTGGAGAAGTCAATCTGTATACTACTATTATCATCAATTGCTCTTGTCTCTGTTTCTGTCTCTAGTGTGCACCTCAGAATCTTTACTTTGATCGACGACACTAACTCTGGTGTGGCTAATGGAATGTTGGGATCAACACCGTATATCTCATCCTCCACGATGGCTTTGACCTCATTAATGGCTTCTATTAACTTATTCAAGTGGTTACCAAATTGGTCCGCAATGTTTACCTGTTCTGTGTTCAGAGTGGCAAGGTTGTATTGTTTGAATTTAGTGACAGCATTTGCAAGCTCATGCACATCATCTTCAGTCAATGTGTTCATGCCAGACGTTTTGTCTGCTTTTATTTTCTTGCGTGGGTGATCTAGTCTTTGTTGCTACGTTTCCACTTGTGTTTGGATGTTTTCCTGAGGAAGGATGCACTCAAAATCAAGATAATTTGAGCCATTCCTACTAGCATCATCAACTCTTTCTTCTTCCTATTGAGACTGATTTCCTTGATCGTCACTTCCCTCATTTCCTTCACCATTATTGTGGCCATTGTCGTGGTCCACTGGAAGTTCTTCATCGTTTTGGTGCTCAGGCAGTGACTCTGCCAGTGGGCCTTGCCATTCCTCAAGCCACTCCTTAACAATGCCATTGACATCAATGTCAGTGATCATGAACCCTGTATTGTGTGCTTGCTTCACTAGGTCCTTCTTGGGCTCCAGGATCATATTATGGGCACCGTCCTAAAAATTGACAAAGTTCGTGTACTTATGAACCGTCACAGCATGGATTCGGTGAGATCGATGGACAAAATTGTGTAATTCCTCTGCATGCAAAAATAACTCGATGTTTTTATCCTTCTGTCAATCCATATCCTTCTTCTCCTCCCACAAGTTCTGGAACCTTACACCAAGGCATGGAAGTGGGACATCCATCTATATATAGTCTAGTGGGTTGGCCCAGAGGATGAAGGAGATCAATATGAGCAGCTAGGAGTAATTAAACTTGTAGGTGGGATCTTCCTGGGCCTACATGGCATCATCTATCAGCTCATTCAACAAAAATAATGACCAATTGAAAATCCTACATAGTTCCCACAGCTCTGCAAGCTCGATTGTTCCTATAGTGCACTAGTTGGGCTTCATCTTGTGTAGCATCTTACAAGAGAGGAGCCACGTGGAAAACCACATGCTTGGCATCTTCAATGGGGCCAATTAGGAAAACCCTTTTTGCTCGATGAAGCTTATACTTTTGCTTCATCTTAGTGGTATTTTTTTGGGCCAAATACAGTGTGGGGTTGTCCCCTTCCTTAGGAAGACCCGTTATCGCAGCAATAAGCTCGATGTCGACTGGGTATGGTCGATCGAAACATAAACATCCTCGATGGAAACAGACCAGAAGTTGTTTCATGTATGTTTTGTCATATGTAATGTGGCTGAAATGTGGCATAAATAGCAGGTTCATCAATCCTGCGTGGCCAACTCCTTTATCCCATTCCATTTGTCTGAGTACCTAAGCTCCAGTCGGTTCGGTCTGATCGGGGATCATGGAGTTTACTCTTTTCAACCCTTGTTGTTGTCTTATGTCAAAGTCCTCAAAGCTTAACTTGATGAGCTTTGGCATGATGCTCATGGGTAGCAGGACATTCTTAGGGATTCGTGGTGCAACCAAAGTTGTATTGGCCTTCTTTGGCGGCACCACTTCCTTTGCGTCAGCTCTTCTTGGTGGGACATAATGGGGGAAGTTTTCGTCATCCTCCTCAGCATCTGAGCCTCTATGTGGTGGGGATTCTTCATCCATGGTGCCTTCCTCCAGCAGGTATTCTTCCATGGGTGCTCTCCCAGTAGTCTTTGGAATGCTCGTAGCCTTCTGCTTTCTAGACGTTTGTAGTCTGGATGGCCCTCCTGCTTCTTTCTCACTGGCGTGTCTCAATTTTCTGATCGGTTGTGTGGCTACAGTATGTGGTCTCTGGACTGGGTTCAGAACAGGACATGAAACAGGGGTTGGAATATTAACAGGGGTGGTCAGAGGTCGAGGAGTAGGTGGAGGTCTAGGTGTAGTCGGGGGGACAGATGGTTTCCTGGTTCATGCCATCGAGTCAGTTTCTGGATGCTGGTCTAGTTGTTGTACCTCTAGTGATTCTACTTCTTCTTTGATAATTGGGAAACCCACAATAATGGTTGCATCTGATAGCTCACTGTCACTGGGGATCTCAATGACCATGGGTGTTGGCTTACTAAGTGACAGACTTTTGGCTCTCTAATTGCTCGGATCTGGTTCTCTCGGCTCTCTCTATGTGTGCATAAAATATTGCTTGATGGAGAAGCCTAGTATTTATACACGCCTCTATGTCCTTTAGTTGTCATGTAGTATTAACTCTACTTACTCGAGCGGTGGATCAACCGACACATTACTATATTAACTCTACTTACTCAAGTGGTGGATTGTACCTATCAACACAGTTATGGCAGCTATGTCGAGGACGGCTGACGGGAAAAAAAAGAACACCGTCATTCTCCTTGTATTGCATTGAATTGATTGCTCTTAGCTATCGTAGTCGCCTTAATATTTACCGAATATCCTCTCTTTAAATACCTGATTGCAGATAGCCTTTCATTGCCACCTTTCCATATGTTTTCCACCTTTTCTTGCGCGTTCTTCTTTTTCTTGCACTTTCGCATGCATATGTCATCAATGTGTGACATATCAGCTTCACTTTTTTTTTTATCCGTGCAACACGGACCTAGCTAGGCATGTCACAACCATTGTAGTATGGCTTCAAGTGAATGCCATTCACCATTCATGTGACGTATGTTCCATCAAGCTTCTGTAACTTTACTATGCCCACATCTGTGATGTGTGAAATCACATATGGCCCAAGCCAATGTGTCTTTAGTTTACTCGGGTGTTTGAAAAAATTGATTCATACAGCGATACAAGTCCTCCGACTTTAAATGGATTAACCCTGATATGGCGATCATGGCATTATTTCTCTCTTTGCTTCTCCAGAGTTTGATGATATCCTGCGACGAAGCGTTCATCTTCCATCTGAATGAGCTGCGATAGCCTTTGCTCAACGACATCTCTGTCAGTCATCTCTATCAGCGCAACAATCCGTAGGCTTAGCATAATGTACTCCATTGGCACAACAACTTCTTGTCCATATACCAACCTGAATGGGGTGTGACCTGTCAATCACTTAGAAGTTGTGCGATATTGACATAGCACAACTGAAACTTTCTAATTCCAATAATCTCAGTGCATGTTGCATACCTTGTTCAATGCATTCTACAAAATCTTGTTGAAATCTTCAACCATTCCATTTGCCTAAGGATGATAGGGTGTTGTCTTCTTATGATGGATATGGAATTCTACAGTAAGCTCAATAATCATTTTGTTAACAAAAAGTGTACTTTAATCACTTAGGAGAATCTTTGGATATCCAAATCTAGTCACTAAGTTTTCAAACAAAAAATTCTCCGCACTCGCAGCAGTGAAATATTTAACAAGAGTGGCTTCATCCCATCTGGTTAAATAGTCTGCCACAATGATAATAAAGTGTAATACCCCAGTTTTAACCTCGCTTTCATATATTGTAAATAATCTTGGTGCAGAGCTAAAGGCCAAGGCCCCACCATAGATTTGGTTATGTTGTGTTTCTGATTTGGAATGGTCACTGATGGTATATCGGGACATACGACATATATTCAACTGTGGCATCATGTAAACACGCATTTTTAATTAAATAACCCAACCATCTATGTTCGCAGCAACTAAATTGAGAAGGGGCATGATTTCCAAAGGATAAGGAAGGGGAATGTTGAACATTGAGCCATGGGGGAAGAGCCATGTGTCACCCCTCTCTTTTGCTCACCACCACCTTAGTTTTGTGTTGTTAGTGGGGATAGCAATTTGCTGGCAAAAATACCACTCCTACACTCACACTTGCACTCACTCTCCACGACGTGCCTTTTGGGTAGCGGATGGTTTTCCCACTAGGGAGATCACGAGTTTGTCCATCTTCCATCACACTAAGCGGAATTAAAGGAACACACAATTCATTGTTGGGGGTTCGCCATTCCTTTCAGACACGGCTTGCTAGTCAAAAAAACGTTCTTCCTCTGTTCACGCAGAGTTTTGCATCTTTTTCCCATCAATTTCAGAGTGCGTATGGTTTTGTTATGTCCATCGTTGGTTTGAGGCTATGATTTTCTTGGATAATTCGACAGGTTGTGTTTTGTATTTCCCGTATAGAGTCGTAGTCTGTTCTTTCTCCCACTCCTCTGCCTGTGCAAGTTATACAATGATTGTATTGAGGATCAACCGGGTGCTATGAGTCCCTGCGCTATGTGATCGGTGGTTTCATCCACATTTCATTTTGGTTGTGTCTTTTTCCCCCTCACGCACAGAATGAGAATCATTTTCCTTTCCCCTTGTTGTCAATGTAATTTTATCCAGTGATTGCCTTGAGGAATTGCTGTGGGTTCATAGTTGTTGTGGGATACTATTTTCCACAATGGATTGACTGTGCTTTTCCCCTGTAAAGCTTGAATAGCTGTTTGACTGCTTACATGAAGTGGTTTTGTCCTCGGACTACATTGGAGTGGTGAATGAGGGCCTAAGGTTCTTGAGAAACCTGGTGGACTGAGAACCACACAGATAGAGCTACTAAGCTGGCTTCCTTCTCCACAACCCTTGAATAGCACTGGAAGGGAGATCAGGGTCTGAGGGACTGTGTTGCAGAGAAAGGGTTGATTTCCTTGTGTTGGGTGTGTGTGGGTGTTCTAGAAGCCAGAATGATTCTGGTGTTGGTGTCTATAGCTCTTGAATGAGCTCACCAGCTTAGCAGTAGCCTTTCCCAGCTCCTGGATGGCCTGATAAACCCAAATTTGTTGGCTTGGCTGATCTGTTGTTCGCTTGATAAACCCAATTATGTTGGCTTGGCTGAACTGTGTACCCTTGTGGTGTTGTTATCCATGGCTATGTGTAAGTATTTTTAGTTCCTTATTCCTTGGGGAATCATGCCCGACTCGAGGGTGGCAGCGTTGCTGAGAGATTAAAGATCACACGAGCTTACGGTTGGGTGGAATGTTGCAGCATGTAGCTGGTTGCGGAACAAGCTCTTTACAAGATAAGTATCCTTACCTAACTTGTGTCTGCAATCATATTTATTGTTAATGAATGTTAATATACATGTTAAATGTTGATCGGTATATGCTTGAAGTGTTGATTGATATGTTTTGCTTCCGTTGTGTATAATGAATGGTTATGCTTCGTGATATGTTTTATGATTTAAAGTATCATGCTTCAACATTATATGTCTATGTATGTTCATGTTCATGGCGCTAGATCCCCGGATGATTGACGTATAGTAGTGTCCTCTTCATCGGTAGGAGGGTCGGGGACGTTACAGTGTGGTATCAGAGCTCTGGTTACAGGATGGGCCTGAATGGGCCATGAAAGATTGGATAGTAGAAGTAGGTTGCCTTCTACCTAGCAGCAATCAGAAAATTGTGACAGAAAAATCTCAACTTCAAAATTTTCTAAGTACCAGAACTATTGGCCCATCGGATCACTTAGTGGGAAGGCCACCTGATGGATAGTTGATCCGACGACCGATGCGGCGGAGGAAAAATTTCAGAAAAAGTTCAAAGAAGGTGACCCATCATTGTGGCTGTTTAGTCAACTATCCCTCCGGCGCCGCAGTGATTAGTGCTTCTGATAGCTGATGAGAAGAAAATTTGAAAATTTTGTTTAAGTGTACAGATGTCGGAAAGTTATTCGAGAACGGTAAAGGTTTGAGAGCTACCATTGTGACAGTCTAAGACACTATCTTCCCGATGGTTAGTAGGTCCAACAACCGATAATGTCCACAGAACCCGCAGATAAATCGCTTTCCGTCGTTGCGGCTGCCTAGGAGACTAGCCGTCTGATGCAATATCGTAGCCGATCACCTACACACAAAGGAGGTGAGTTGCCATTTGGATCGACGCAATGACAGGAAAGGTAGTGACTGGATCTTCGGTGTGTATGGGTAGTTCTTTCCATGGCTGATAGGCTGGTGGCCGTGGAAGACACAGGAGGTTTATTGGCCGCTGTTGCGGAAGCCGAGACGACTAGCCACCCGATGTACAAGACACCCGACCGCCGATGCAGCACGTAAGCTGGTTTCCATCGCCGATTCGGTTTGAAAATTTGGATGCGGATCCAACACAGCAGAAGGGAATAGACCAGCAAATCGCTGATGAAGACGTGGGATCAGAGGAAAAACTTTGAAGAGTTGAAAAAGCATCAGAAATTTGTTAATGATCAGATCACCGATCGGAAGCTCAGCCGGTTCACTTGCGAAAACGGTATTAAGATCATTTTCCGTTGTTGTGGCTGCTCAAAGGACTACACACCCAATGCATAGTTAACTTGCTCACTGATGCAGATCAGGAGTGTAGCTGTTTTAACCACTATGGAATCGGAAGAATAGCTAGGATGAGGTCCTATTTGGGGCCTAAGGAATTTAGGTTTTTCAGAAGAATTTCTTAGTAGTTTTTCGAGCAGTTTTTGACTGTCTTTTAGTCAGATTTCAGCAGATTTCAGCAGACTGTCCATGGTCACAGAGCTGAATATGAAATAGGGAAAATTCTATGTTTTAGCATAATTGTTGTTTTATGAGTTTCGAGAAGAAAAGGTAAGTAATTTTGATTTATATTAGTATTATGCATCTAATAGTTTGCTACTAACACATTTGCATAACTTTAGATAACTTCCAAGAGAAGTACTCCTGAAAGAAAAGTGTGGTAAAGCAAGAGGTGGTTCAGTCATGAGAACCCATGATGGGTATGATGCTTGGGATTCTTACGAGCGAGCAGAAGATTCCATGGGAGAAAATGTCCGTAATGGAAATGAGGACATAGAGTCTAATGGATGGAGATTCCAAGGGACACCGTCCGAGGTTGAAGCCACCATGAGAAACTTGGTTAAATCCCAGGAAGAGAAGCATCAGTTGAATGCTGCCATATTGTAGAGTTTGATATATTTACAGAAAAATATAGATTCTGGACGAGGTACATCAAGACCAGAAGGTAGTAAGAGTAGCACTAGGAGAAGGAGAAGGACTTCCAGTGGACCATCAGACTCTGAAGAATCCAGTGGAGATACAAGTTCATCTTCTCATAAAAGGAAAAGGATAAGGAACCATAGGGATCGCTCTCGAGATGAATTTAGGAAAGCTAAACTTCCTACATTTGATGGTGAGATAAAGACGGGACAAGAAGCTGAAGCTTGGATTCTTGGGATAAAGAATTACTTTCAAGTGTAGGATTATTTAGGAAACATGAAGGCCATAGTTTCCATATTCAATCTGAATGGATGAGGATCCATTTGGTGGGAACACTTCAAGAAAGTAAAGAGGACCAGTGAAAGGAAACTGAAGAGGAAATAGTTCAAGAAGTATTTCAGGCAGAATTACCTCTCTGACAGGTATTATGATGATAAGATTAAGGAATTCCATGAGCTATGATTGGGGAAGAAGACCATGGATGAATATGCAAATAATTTTTTGGAATTGTTGAGGTATGTCCGGTATATCAGAGATGAAGAAGTGAAGGTCCAACGGTTTCTGAGTGGATTGCCGCAAGCCTACAAAGATAGAATTGAGTTCTATGAGCCAAGGACTCTCGAGGAAGAAATAAGAAAGGCTAAATATTTCTATGAGAAAAGCAAAGGTAAAATTGATTACCATAAGGAAAAGAAGGATGAGAAGTTTGACCAAAGAAATAAAGGTTTCAAACCTTCTAGATTCAGGAATCAGTAAAAGCATCCATACCAAGCTGCGAGTAATCCAGTTGGAGTGAGAGGTGGAAATCCTAAACAACCACATCAGAATAAAGGTCCACTCAAATGTTGGAAATGTGAAGGACCCCACTTGCACAGATATTGTCCACTTGAGAATGAAAGTGCAAGGCCATATTATAACATTCAGGGAGCAGAAACAATGGGTCAAGTAGCAAGGGCATTCCCTAGAATTTATGCAGCACTGGAGGACCGCCAGGAAGATCATTAGTCAACTGTGGTTGAAGTTGCAGGTAAGATTGTTGAACAATCTATTTCTATTTTGATTGACCTTGGTTCTAGTCATAGTTATATAACTCCTAGGGTAGTGGAGAGTTGTGCTTTTAAGAAGGTAAAGCATAGAAAATCTTGGTTAGTTTAGCTAGCCACTGGGACTAAGAGAAAAGTCAGTGACATGGTAGAGAAATTCCCATAGGTCATGAACGGATTGAACACATGTGTAGATCTGAATGTTCTACCACTTGGTTCCTATGATGTTCTCATTGGAATGGATTGGTTAGAAGCTCACAGAGTGAAGCTTGACTGCTATAACAAGACTTTTGAATGCACAGATGAAGAAGGAAACCCAGTATTTGTGAAGGGTATTCCAAAGGTAATTTCAGTAAGGCAGGTTTTAGAAATGCAGTTGAAGAAGTTCTGTAGGAAAGGCTGCCAGCTGTATGCAGCTCATATTCTGGAACCAACAAGAGATGAAACTCCTAGGTTGGAGGATTATCAGGTGTTATAGGAATTCTAGGACTTCCGCCAAAGAGGGACATTGATTTCACCATTGAACTTGTGCCAGCAGCAGCACCAGTGTCCAAGACACCCTATAGGATCAGTACACTGGAGATGCTAGAGTTGAAGATGCAATTGCAAGAGTTGTTGGAAAAGAAGTATATCTGACCGAGTGTGTCTCCTTGGGGAGAACCAGTTCTATTTGTAAAGAAGAAAGATTGTACACTCAGGTTATGTATTGATTACAGACAGTTAAACAAGGTTACTATGAAGAATAAATATCCTTTGCCCAATATTGATGACCTCTTTGACCAAATGAGAGGAGCAAAGGTATTTTCCAATATTGACTTGAGGTCTGGTTACCATCAGGTGAGAATCAAGGATGAAGACATTCATAAGACAACCTCCAGGACAAGGTATGGACATTATGAGTTTGTAGTGGTACCATTTGGTCTCACAAATGCACCAGCTACATTTATGTGCCTTATGAACAGTGTCTTCAGTAAGTATTTGGACAAGTTTGTTCTTGTTTTCCTTGATGACATTCTTGTTTATTCTAAGAATGAGGAAGAGCATGAAGAGCATTTGAGACTGACATTGCAAGTGCTTAGGGAACATCAGTTGTATGAAAAGTTGAGTAAATGTGACTTCTACAGGGATAGAATTCAGTACTTGGGTCACATTATCTCAAAAGAAGGTATATTAGTATACCTTGAAAAGCTTGAAGCCATTATGAATTGGCCTACTCCAAGAAATGTGACAAATGTAAGATCTTTTATGGGACTTGCAGGATACTACAGGAGATTCATCGAAGGATTTTCCAAGGTTGCACATGCCATCACTTCTTTGCAAAAGAAGGGAATGAAGTTTGAATGGACTTCGAAGTGTGAAAAAATCTTCCAGTGGTTGAAGAATCTTCTCACCAGTGCACCAGTATTGAAGGTTGTAGACCCAAAGAAATATTTTGTGGTATGTACCGATGCATGTGCAAAAGGGCTTGGAGGAGTCCTTATGCAGGACAACCACGTGATATGTTATGAGTCGAGAAAGTTGAAGGAGCATGAAAAGAACTATGCCACTCATGATCTAGAGCTTGCAGCCATAGTACATGCTCTCAAGATGTGGAGACATTACTTGATGGGTAGAAGATTTGAACTCAGGACATATCATTGTGGCCTAAATTATTTGTTTGATCAGCCTACTCTGAATGCTAGGCAAGCGAGATGGCTGGAAATTCTATGTGAGTTCGATTTTGAAATAAAGCACATAAAAGGAAAACATAACAAGGTAGTTGATGCACTTGACAGGAAGGTGCAAGCAATGCATGTGGCATCTCTTAGTATTTTCCAATCAGATTTGAAGCAGCGGATTGGTAATCATGTTGCCAGAGATGAATTGTATGAGCAAGTGAAAGACAAATTGCAATAGCAAAGTCTTGAGAAGAGTTATGAGGGATATAAATTGGAAGAAGATGGACTTCTCACTTTTAAAGGCAGAATTTATATTCCAAATGTACCAGATTTGAGGAGATTTGTTATGGATGAAATCCATCAAGCTCTGTATTCTAGTCACCCACGATATCAGAAGACAAATTCTACAGCTAGAAGGTAGTACTTTTGGCTAGGTATGAAAAAGGACATGGCTGAATAAATTTCAAGGTGCATGAAATGTCAACAGGTAAAGGTTGAGCATCAACATCCAATAGGCTTGTTGCATCCTTTGCCAGTTTCGGAATGGAAATGGGAAGTTATTTCCATTGATTTTATTACATTATTTCCAATGACTTGGAGACAACATGATTCCATCATGGTTGTGGTAGACAAGTTGACAAAAGCAACACATTTTATACTAGTGAATTCTACGTATAAGAATGATGACATTGCAAATATTTTCATGAAGGAGATTTTCAAATTGCATGGATTGCCAAAGGCAATAATTTCTGACAGAAATGTCAAGTTCACTTCCAATTTTTGGAAGGGGTTGTTTGTAGATTTGGGTAAAAAGTTAAACTTCAGCACTGCATACCATCCTGAGACAGATGGGCAGACAGAAAGAGTTAATCAGGTGCTTGAATATATGCTTCGCATGTATGTGATGGACAAACCAACCAAGTGGGAAGATTACTTACACTTGGTAGAGTTTGCTTACAACAATGGATAGCAAGCATCCTTGGGGATGAATCCATATGAAGCTTTGTATGAAAGAAGGTGTAGGACACCAGTGACTTGGGATATCCCAATGAACAGAGTTTTTCTTGGATCGGAATTTCTCAAGGAAATGGAGCAAGAGGTTGTAAAGATCAGGTAGAATATGAAAGAAGCATAGGACAAACAGAAAAGATATGCAGATAAGCATAGGATGAACATAGAATTCAGTGTTGGGGATCATGTTTACCTCATGGTGAAAGAAAAGAAGAGTTCCTTGAAGCTTGGAAGTTGTGCCAAGATGTCACCTAGATATTGTGGGCCATTTGAAGTGCTTGAAAGAATAGGGCCTATTGCATATAGACTTGCATTACCTGCTAGTACTAGAGCTCATACTGTTTTTCATGTTTCTTTGCTTAAGAAATATGTACATCATCCTAACCATGTGATAAATTGGGATGTGATTTAGGTGGAACCCGAGGGAGATTTCCAAATCGAGCCAATGCACATCCTCGACAGGAAGATCACAATGCTCCGGAACTGAGCCATAGGGTAGGTAAAGGTGCAATGTGAGCACTACAGACCTGAAGAGGCTACGTGGGGGCTGGAGGATGCCATGCGATTGGCACATCCATTTTTGTTCAATCCTGCAAAACACTGAGGCGGTACCAGTGTAGCACTTTTGTTCAAATTTTGTAAAGCACCGAGGACAGTGCTATTGAAGGGGGAGGGGAATGTAATACCTCGATTTTAACCCTGCTTGCATATATTGTAAATAATCTTGGTGCGAAGCTAAAGGCCAAGGCCCCATCATATATTTGGTTATGTTGTGTTTCTGATTTGGAATGGTCACCGATGGTATATCAGGACATATGGCATATATTCAATTGTGGCATCATGTAAACACACATTTTTAATTAAATAATCCAACCAGCTATGTTCACGGCAACTAAATTGAGAAGGGGCATGATTTCCAAAGGATAAGGAAGGGGAATGTTGAACATTGAGTCATGGGGGAAGAGCCATGTGTCACCCCTCTCTTTTTCTCACCACCACCTTAGTTTTCTGTTGTTAGTGGGGACAACGATTTGCTGGCAAAAATACCACTCCTACACTCACACCTGCACTCACTCTCCACGATGTACCTTTTGGGTAGCAAATGGTCTACCCACTAGGGAGATCATGAGTCTGTCCATCTTCCATCACGCTGAGTGGAATTAAAGGAATACACAATTCATTTTTGGGGGTTAGCCATTCCTTTCAAACATGGATTGCTAGTCAAAAAAACGTTCTTCCTCTGTTCATGCAGAGTTTTGCATCTTTTTCCCATCAATTTCAGATTGCGTATGGTTCTGTTATGTCCATCGTTGGTTTGAGGCTATGATTATCTTGGATAGTTTTATGGGTTGCGTTTTGTCTTTCCCATATAGAGTGGTATTCTATTCTTTCTCCCACTCCTCTGCCTGTGCAAGTTCTACAATGATTGTATTGAGGATCAACTAGGTGCTGTGAGTCCTTGTGCTGTGTGGTCAATGGTTTCATCCACATTTTGTTTTAGCTGTTTCTTTTTCCCCCTCACGCACAGACTGAGAATCATTTTCCTTTCCCATTGATTTTTGTGTAATTTTCTCCAGTGATTTCCTTGAGGAATTGTTGTGGGTTCATAGTTGTTGTGGGCTGCTATTTGCCACAATGGATTGACCATGTTTTTCCCATGTAAAAGCTTGAATAGTTGTTTGGGTGCTTGCATGCAGTGGTTTTGTCCTCAGAATACATTGGAGTGGTGAATGAGGGCCTGAGGTTCTTGAGAAACCTAGTGGACTGAGAACCACACAGATAGAGCTATTGAGCTGGCTTCCTTCTCCATAACCCTTGAATAGCATTGGAAGGGAGATTAGGGTCTGAGGGACTGCATTGCAGAGAAAGGGCTGATTTCCTTGTGTGGGTGTTCTAGAAGCTAGACTGGTTTTGGTGTTGGTGTTTGCAGCTCTTCAATGAGCTCACCAACTTAGCATTAGCCTTTCCCAACTCCTGGATGGCTTGATAAACCCAACTTTGTTGGATTGGCTGATTCATTATTCGCCTGATAAACCCAACTGTGTTGGCTTGGCTGAACTATGTACCCTTGTGGTGTTGTTATCCATGGCTATGTGTAAGTCAGTTTAGTTCCTTATTCCTTGGGGAATCATGCCCGGCTCAGGGGTGGAAGAGTTGCTGAGAGTTTAAAGAGCACGCG
Source organism: Pseudotsuga menziesii (assembly GCA_001517045.1). NCBI lineage: Eukaryota > Viridiplantae > Streptophyta > Pinopsida > Pinales > Pinaceae > Pseudotsuga > Pseudotsuga menziesii. The sequence continues at coordinate 111,772 of LPNX010123080.1, forward strand.
AGCCTATGGTTGGGTGAAACGTTGTAGCGACGTAGCTGATTGCGGAACAAGCTCTTTATAAGATAAGTATCCTTACCTAACTTGTGTCTGGAATCATATTTATTGTTAATGAATGTTGATATACATGTTAAATGTTGATCGGTATATGCATGAAGTGTTGATTGATATGTTTTGCTTTTGTTGTGTATAATGAATGGCTATGCTTCGTGATATGTTTTATGATTTAAAGTATCATGCTTCAGCATTATATGTATATGTATGTTCATGTTCAAGGGGCTAGATCCCGGGATGATTGATGTATAGTAGCGTCCTCTTTGCCGGTCGAAGGGTTGAGGACGCTACATAAAGCATGCGCCAGTCCTCTTTCTTTTTGGGCTGATAGGTCCAATGAAATCAACAGTCCATTTCTCAAATTCCTAGAGGGATATTTGCGAGACAAGTGGAATTTTGTCACAGAACGACGGTTTTCCTATTCTCTGGAAGATATCGCAATGCCGAAAGAAACTCTTAGTATCCATGTGTATGGTTGGCCACCATAATCCTTCTTCTAGGATTTTGTGCACAGGTTATTTTCCCGCGTAGTGTCCTCCTGCAACACCAGCATGTGCTTTGCTCATAACCCAAGATTTTTCATGCTCAAATACACAATGGCACAGTATTTCATCTGCGCCCAACTTATAGAGGTGTCCAACAATCAATGTGAAGTCAACAGCTCTAATGACCAATTGTTTCTTTTGGTTAGTGGAGGATCCCGGAGGTGCATATCCTGTACTTAAGAAGTGTATGGTAGCATTCAACTCCAGATCCTGGTTTTCCATCATGGTAACCACAAAAATTTGCACGTTAGGAAGTTATCTTTGAGGCTCGTTGGTTCTTCACCGCTCTCTATTCTTGATAGGTGGTCTGGTCCAACATTCAGTTGACCAAGTTTAACAATGACCTCAAAATTGAACTCTTGAAACAAGAGAAGTCATCTACAGATATTCCCTCTCAACACTGGGTTGTTGAGTAGGCATTTCAGCATTGAATGATCAGTGTACATCTAAAAAATCCCACCCAACAAATAATGTCAGAATTTTCGAAGTGCATAGACCATAGCAAGGCCTTCTCTTTCTGTCGTCATGTAGTTCTTTTCTAATGTTGACAGTTTCCTGCTTGCGAAAGCAATAGGGTGGTTAAGCGCACCCTCTCCTGGTTGTGTCAGGACTATGCCAAGCACGATAGATGATGCGTTGACATGCACATGGAACTCCTTTTTCCAGTCTGGGAGTACTAGTATTGGTGTAGTGGCCATTGATTCTTTAATTTATCCAAGATTTCCTAACACTCTGTTGTCCACTTGAACTTTGCGTCATTCTTCAATAGTTTCTCCATAGGTGCAGTGATCGCTGCATATCCTCTGATGAAATTTTGGTAGTAGCATGTATGTCCTAGCACTGATCTGAGTTGTGTGACTGATGTAGGCGGGGGTAGGTCGAGAATAATCACAATTTTTGTTGGGTCGACCAAAATCCCATCACGACATATGATGTGACCCAATAGTATACCAAATGGTGCATAGAAAATACATTTCTTAGAATTAAGCCCATTCTAATATTATTGACAATCGCCCAACATCATGTGTAGACTCTCAATATGATCTCTTACTAGACCAAACACAGTCCAATCATCAAAGTAGACCTCAAGAAATTTATGTATAAAATATTTAAAAGTAGAAACTACTTTTCTAGAAAAAATAGCAGGTGCATTCTGGAGTCCAAAAAGAATTACCGTATACTGATAGCATCCCCATTTTGTGACGAAGGTCATTTTGTGGCGATCCTCCTGTGCAATTCTGACTTGATGATAGCCAGAGAATCCATTAGTGAATGAATACATCTCTTTCCCACCTACATTTTCAAGTACTTCATCTGTGAATGGTGTTGGGAATGGGTCGTGCGAGCATGTATCATTCAACTTCCTCAAGTCAACACAAATCCTGACTTCACCTATTGCCTTCTTATCTTGGATCACTGTAGGGATGATCCACTTTGATTCCTCAACAGGTTCAATTATTCGTGCGTCGAGCATGCGATCCAATTCTATATTTCCCTTTTCCTTATATCTGGGGTTCATTATGTATGGTCGCTATCTACTGGGTTTAGCATTTGGTCGTAGGGGTATTTTCATTTCCCCTAAATCTCCTACTATCCCCTTCATCTCTGAAAAATTGGTAGGGAACAGATCCTGATATTCATGTAGCAAGGATGTGATCTTTGCGACAGTCTCTTCATCCCAATAATCTCCTATATTAGCAAACTTCGGGTTCTCGGGCGACCTAATTTTTACTTACGTGATATTCAACTGTTTTAGGAACTAGTCACTAGAAATGTCACTTCCCTCCACTGCGCATGTAATCTCTGACTTGGGTATTTTTATGTTAGTTGGGTCATCATTTGGATCTCCAGTTAGGTTGTAACAGGCCATCCTTTGTTGGATGGTCACATTGATCTGGTGGGAATTTTCCTCCTCGATAGGGACTTAAGCAAATATCTGTGCTTTGAGTATTTGAAGTGCAGCATCAACTGTAGGTTTCTCATCAGCAAACTCAAATGTGTGCATAAATTGTTTGGCTATCTCTTCCCAGTATTTATTACCTTGTCGCAACTCCATGGACGCATACCAAGTTCTAGGTGTCATTTCCAATGTGTGAATGAAATGATGGACCCATTCTTGTGGCGGGTATACTGTAAATATAGTGCAACACTAATTTATGTGCTCTGCAGGGCTCAACAACCCTGTGTACCTATGACTTACAGCGACAACTTCTTCACTGAACCGGACTTCCATCAACCTTTTGCATTGCATCCATTCAGTTATGAACTACTTGTGCGTACCCCACCATCTGGCAAGCATAGCCTTGAGTACATGATCCAACACAGACAAGAACTACGATTCTATGATGAGACCTTCAAACTCAGTGAGAAATTCCACAAGGTTAGGTAATCCCTCATAGGTGGGTAGCTCTATGTCCTCGATCTACACTCATCGCAAAGACCTAGTAATCCTCATGCATCTCCTCAGAGAGACCTCATGTAACCGGTTTTTCCAGTTCTCTAAAGCTTCCCCTGAGTCGGATGTGCAGGAACTAGCACTCTTCTAGCATAGGTTCCCATCTGTAGTTAGATTGATGTAATCTTCTTGAATGGAAGTGACATTGTATATTTGGTCGAGATAGTCACCCTGTCCGTCATTATAGATAGCCCCAACATATCTTTATCCTTCCAATGGATCAATGGACAACGCTACCCTCATTTAATTATCCTCAAATGAGAGTATCATTTTCTTCAAGTTGATGATGGTATGATTGTCTATGGCCCAATCTATGCCCAATAGCACAGGATATGGATTTGTGTCATTAACAATGTTAATGACTTCAAATTTTGCAAATGTGTGCAACCCTTCTATGTCGACAAGGACTTGACTCAGTATATCAATTGGGAGTACCTTCACTTGATTGGAAAGTCGTAGCTGAACAGGGGACCAGTCTAAGCGTGGATTCCCCATACTTTCCCAAGTTTTTCATGTCAATATATTGACATGAGACCCTAGGTCTAAAATGATATAGTCCATGTCATAATGTCCTATGTGCGCAGTCATTCTTAACTCGCAACCAGTTTTGAATTTCTTTCCGACCTGGTTAACTCTCTTTTTCAGGTTGTGGCTCTACTGGTGTCTCTTCTATTAGTGCTTGTAGTTCCTTGATAGAATCTTTTTTTTGAATTTGCAACTTGACAGAAAGGACTTGAGCTTACTAAAATTTTGTGGTACCTTCTTCTGGAATATGTGTTGGAATCATTCAGGCATCTCCTTGACTTCTTCTAAAGTCAACAAAGCTTCTGGATCAACAAACTCTTGTTGCATGTCCATGAATAATTTCTTATGTTTTGGACATCAAATAGTACCTTCTTTTGTGTCACAGGTTGTACCTACGGCTGAATTTTTTTTTGTGGCGTTTCCAAATCAGCTCCGATCGCAACACCTCCTCATGTTACAACTGCAACACTAGGCTCTCTTGGTTCAGTAGCAATCATCTGGACATTCAAGTTAGATTTTGGAGTTGGATTTGGATTCTACGTAGAAGTAGGACTTGCAATGGTCCTGGCCTGCCACTTCGCAATCAAGTGCGGACATTGCTCCACATTATGGTCCTATCCCTTACAATATGAGCACATCTTTGTAGGCTCCAAGCTCTAGCATAATGACCTAGCTATCCATATTTGTAGCATGTAACCTTACCTCTTCCTCTACCAAATCCTCCTGCACCTCCTCTTCCTATGAAGTTCCTGCCACCCCTTCCCTGAAGGTGTGGTTGCTGTGGGGGATACTGATTCTATTGATACTGCAGATGATCGTGATTATGTTGCATGTATGGATGATGTCATGCATACCGAGGCTGATACTGATTAGGTGGGAATTGCACAGGCTGATATGTTGCTTGCATGGGGTCAGCCTGAGTCTTCCCATCATTCTTCATCAAGTATGTGTCCACCGTCTTTTCCTTCAAGAGTTGATATGCTATGCAATCCTTCTCTTCATGCCCTACTGACATGCAAAATTTACAAAATAGGTTCATTGGGGTACTCACAATATTTTGAAGGTATAGGCAGTCCTCGTCACGATGTCCTCTAAACTGGCATATGCGACATAATGCTATTTCATGGCCATTTAAAGGGTTTAGTGCAACAGATTAGACATCATGAAGGTCGGATAGTTATCCTTAGTGTGTCCATCCATTCTACATTTTGTGCACCATAAGTCTTCATGGGCTTCCTTACCCTTCTTGATGTCCTGAAGTTGTATGGTTAGATTATCCAACTGTGACTAAATTTGTACCATTCCTGCGGCACCATCACCAATTGGCAAGGCCTCTGGCTTCATTTCCAATTGTAGCGCTTTCATCTGTGACTCAATATTTTATTGCATCAATCATTAGAGGAAATTTGGGGTCTAAAATGGGCCTTATAATAAAACGTGCCAAAATAAGTTTTTGTGAGTTGGAATTCAAGAACCAATAGAATTTCAATAAAATAAGTCAACCATAATGGTTGAATTGACATATTTGTCATTAAAAAAAACTACTTTTTTTGTTCGTATTTTTGACATATCTCATTGTATTTTTACTCAAATTTCGATCGAGAGAGCTCGTTGGATGCGGAATTTGATTCTGCATCCAACGAGTACCCACACTGCATACTTTTGACGGACCCCGCTACCCCAAAAACAAGAAATACCTGAAAAAACGTGATGATGACATCATCATCACATTTTTTTCAGGTATTTCTTGTTTTTGGGGTAGCGGGGTCCATTAAAAGTATGCAGTGTGGGTACTCGTTGGATGTGGAATCAAATTCCGCATCCAACGAGCTCTCCCGATCGAAATTTGAGTAAAAACATAGGGAGATATGTCGAAAATACGAACACAGAAAGTAGTTTTTTTCTTTCTTCCTCCAAAATTAATCAACATTATTTTATTATTTTAACTATTATTTTATTATTTTAACTATTATTTTATTATTTTCCTTAGGAGGCCCATTGCTGACCCCAAAATTCCTCTAATGGGACCTCGGATGTGTGACACCAATGCATCAATAAACCACTCCTTATGTTGAACATCCAACATTTGGAAACTTACTTTGGCCATCAAAGTTTTAAATCGATGGTCAAAGTCCCCTACTGTCTTTGCTAGTGCTTTATTTATCTCCTTGATCTCAGTGATGCACTGTGACTTAGATTTAGGTTTTCTGAACTCAGAGATCATTACGACGCATATCTCCTCAAGGGTCTTCTGCAGTGCTCCTATCGGTACTATACAGTACTTCATAAACCAGTCCAACACACGACCTCTTAGACTCATGATCATCTGTGCTTTCTTTAGGTCTGCATTCTAAACTAACAAAACCATCCAAACAACTTCACATATGAACCACTGCTACTCTGGATCCTCTTCTCCATTTCCATTGAATGTGGGTAACCGAATATCCTCCCCAACCATTGAGTTGGCATCGGGGTTATCCAATGAAGGATTTAATGGGGTTGTTTCCTCTTGTGTGATAGTCGCAGTACTAGAAATATTAGTATTAATAACTCTTTTAGGACATGAGGCTCTAAACCTTACCTCGGGTGATGCTCCTGGTGTGATGTAGTTATGTCCTGACCTTGGTGTCTCATCAGACTCTTCAGAGTCTTTCGCTCCTTCTACGATCGGGCTATAGTCCTCCTCTTCATTGCAAGATCCTTCATATACTTGTGACTGAAGTTCATGTTCGCTTTCCTCGAACAAACTAGGAGTTCATCGACCTTCCTCTATCTTTCTCCTCTTTCCAGATCTGAATGTTCTTCCACTCTGTAGGAATCCAGTCTCTAGTTCAAGATTTGTACATCTTGGGAACATGTCAACTCACCATTTCCCATTTTCTTAACAGGTCGTCTACGACATAGCCTTCCTCCGTAGTACACAACTTAACTACTCAACTACATGATACCCTTCTCATAAATGAGCATCTTGATCCATGTACCAATAGATAATGTTAACCCAAAAAATCCCTTACTAAGCTCTACATGACCTACACCACCCAAGGACATCCATGCACGACCCTCATTTGACCCCCACACCCTCAAAAAGGCTTAAAAATATGAAAAGGGGCTTAAAAACCCCTTAAAAGAGCCAAACTAGCTCCCATAGGGACTAAAACCCCTCAAAGGAGCTTAAAACCCCCAAAGGAGCTAAAGATTGGGCGAAAGGGGCTAAAATACCAAAAAAGGGGCTAAAGCCCCAACCAGGGGCTTAAAACCCTAAAAATCTTGAGAAAAAGTATAAATAGAGGGGTGGGGGTCACTCTTAAATCACTCCTTCACTCCCTAACGTTATGATTCCCATGTGAGTGCCTTGAGACCATTTTACCTCTCAAGCCATTCACCCTCCCTCTCCTCCATTCCTCCATTGACCCAAAGCTCCCATTCCTAAGAGAGGTGCTCCCCAAGATAGGGCATGGTGGCCCATTTCCACCCATAGACGGTATCATTTTCTGTTTTCTGTCATGTTTATTTTAGTTGTTTAACATATTTCTCTTGCAGGTTTATTGCTTAACATTTTATTGCAGGTTTCCATTGATTGCTTGCAGGTCCTTTGTTTGCTAACAGTTTGATGAAGGGTTGTGGAGCTCAGCCCTAACCTATTGTGTAGAGGGGTTTTTCATTTCATTTTCTGTTTATTTCTTTCTGTTCTTCCATTATCACGGGAACTCTACCCTTCTGTCCTATAGACAGAAGGGAGCCGTTCCTGCTCTGTAGCAAGGGTGAAATCCCTACTGCAAATTTGGCGACCATACCAAGTCGATCCCACAGGATCCCTGGGTTTTATTTTTATTTTCCCTAGTTTAATTTTCTGCTCAATCTAGTTTAGATCTATCTTTTCTTGCATTTTCAATTACTGCCAAGCCTCCTTAAGGCCAAACCAAGCCCATTTGGCCACAGTACAGGTTACTGTCAGTCGGATCTGGCTCAGGTTCAAGAAATTTTCATCTTTCGGACCAGGTCGCTCTTATCGGGCTCAAAGCTGTGACCAAGTTGCTCATTCAGGCCCGAAAGGTGCGACCAGGTCGCTCATTCAAGCCCGAAAGGTGCGACTTCATCCCAAAAACTAGATCGCTTCTATCTGAAGTTTCTGAGTGACCCCCTTGCCTGTTTTGGGGGAAATTTGGTGACCCCCTCGCCACATTTTCCCCAAAAAGAGCAATTTGCCTCTCAGATTCGGATTTTTAAATATTTGGGACTGTTAGTGCGGCTCATCCACCTCTGTCCATCAAATCTGTGTCTATTTCCTTTCAATATCTATTTATTTCATTACAGCATGTGTAAATCACTGATAAATTAAATGGTTAATTGGTTAATGAATCTGTTTAAAGCTTGAATTAAAAAATTACTGTAGGTTTCAATTCTTAAGTTGAATTAACATCTTTCCTAGCCCTCTACCCAGTCATCACCCTTTAGGGTATTCTAGGATAAGACGAAGGGTGAAGCTCATATAGTAATAGGCACTTCACCTGTCATTTTTCTAAACCACTAAAAATGGGTGACCTGGAAGGTAGAGGGGGTGGAGACCGATGGGGGTTTCACAGCGTTCACGTCCTCCCTGTTGACCGACCTTGCATCCGGAGAGTGACCTAAGGATATACGGATGGGATTAGGCCCATTGTGTTCAGATCCCAGCACTCTTTCCTGGTTGAAGAGAAATACAAGTGTAAGGCAGTCACCTAGTCAGGTTCAGATTCATATTCAGGTGTGGCATGCATTCAAGTTTCTATTTACAATTTACTGTTATGTTAAAAAATATATTCACATTATAAGTTCTGCAATACAATCTCTACGAAGTATTCATAAACCATACAAGAATCCACTAAATGTAACAGAAAGATAAAAGACATGCACACAAACCATACCACATAAAACAACCAAACTCAGTCCATGACGCTGAGCTAGCCATTAAAATTTATAATTTACACTAATCCAACCCTCTGCAATCTTTGAGGACATAAGTCCCTGACTACCTTAACTATGGGAAGTACTTGGTCTCAACCCAGAAACTCATTGTGAGGAGTACCACGGGAACCCCAAAGTAGCTAGCCACTGAGAGGAATTGCCAAGCAAAACGGGAAACGACCCCCACCGATTGACTAGCACTCCCGTGAGGAAAAATCCAAATGCTATCTTCTAGAAGTCTTGGTGGCCGAGTGACCACCTGAAGCCAATAGGAAGCCATTAAAATTGGGGTCCAAAATTCATTACCATATTTCACCACTTGACATACAAATCAGACACAATTGATCCCCCACGTTCTTCCTCACGCCTGAGAGGTGATCCACCACAGTTCGGGTCCTTGAACCAACACCGTTGAGACAATTCTCAACAACCCTCTATACCATCAGAAGGCCACATAGCCTCTGATTCAGATTCATAATAATACCAATCTGAGCCAGACCTAAATACTGCACCATCTAGCCCCATGGATGGTGCAAACCCAGATCCATTTTTTGGCTTAGTGATTGGTAGTGAACCCATGTCCACACCCCAAACCACCACCAACACCCCTCTTGGTGGCCCCAGAATGGTCATGCAAACTATCATAATCCAAATACCACCACCCATATTGACCAGTCAAGTTGTCCCACCTGCAGCACATGGGGGTAGTGTCCCTTCCACCCACACTGTCCCACTTGGCATGCCTGGGGGCAGTGTCCCTTCCACCTACACTGCCCCTCCTATCACACATTGGGGTAGTGGCCCTTCCACTCACACAGTTCCATTTACCACACTTGGGGGTAGTGGCCCGTCCACAACGGTGCCACAAGTACCCCCAGTTATGCAGGTGCATCATGTCCCTGCAAACCCCACCACCATTGTTGCCCCATCTCACATCAACCTTGGGTCAAAACTTCCTTTCATGGCACGTCTCAACTTGCTTGACTTGGCTCGGTTAACAAATGACCCTATCCACCATCAAACTTTCTGGCCTCCCATGCCAACAAAACTTCCCTCAGACATTCCCAAGTTTGAAGGAAAGGCAGGGGAGTGCCCCCAAAACCACATCATGACATTTCACCTATGGTGCTAATCAAATAGCATTGTAGATGATTCGATCAAGCTCAGACTGTTCCAACGCACTCTCACAGGTGTTGCAGCCAAGTGGTACATTGAGCTACCACAATCCAGGTACATGGATTTTAAGTCCTTGGCTTTCATGTTCCTGCAATATTTCCAACTCCCCGTTAGATACGACGAAGGGGTGGAGATCTTGTTATCTTTCTGCCAGAATACTGTGACCCACATAACCAACCACATCCATGAGTGGTGGTGACGTCGTAGTTTGTGCAAGATTCAACTATATGACAAGATCTTCCTGGATTGGTTCCTAAAAAAATTTCTACCACCTATAGAAAAGGACGTCGCATCCGAACATCTCCAATCCGAAGAGGAGGCCATATTGAAATACCAATAGTTTGATCTAATCTATGCATAGTCTAGAAACCTTTACACTGTCATTCCAGACGCTCCTCATGCAGGCACCTCTTACCAGGATGCACCAGGGGCATCCCATGCCACAGATGGCATCATAGGTTCTGTCTCTCACCAACCACAGCACCATCCAACACCACCTGCAATACCACCAAAACCAAGCAACACCCCTAGTGTTGCCTACCACAACCAAACTCCGGACTATGAAAGAATGATGTCCCAGTACGGAGCCACAACTTCTTATGCACAACCTACACCACCGCAGCAAGCCCAGGAATTAGCTTGGTCGACACAGCAATATGTGGGACAAATTCCCACATTTGTGGCACCTCCCCCCCAAGTTTACTACGCAACACCTATACAACCCACTCAAGCCCTCACCCCAGCTCCACCTGCTCCATTGGGACAGGTATTTTCACAGCAAAATCGTCCCAACCAGCCAGCCCCCAACAACCAACAAGGGAAATCCACGAATAACCGACCCCGGAACCAAGGCAACGATCAACCATAGGGAGGCGATCAACAACCAAATCCTCCCAACAATTCCGTGGTGAACCGGCTAGTCCAAAATACTCAATGACCAAATGCAATGAGACACAATGCTCTATTGCATACAAACCAACTGTGCACACTATGCGAGGTCTACGGGCACTACACATACGAGTGTCCCTTCATGGGTCACACTAAGCAGGTCATTAGGATCAAGGTTCAACATGCCACCAATACAACAAACCAAGCCCAACCCAACCCAACAACACCAGGACCTCCTCCTATGGTGCTCCAAAACCCATTACCAGTCCAAGGACTGGTAGCAACTATACCTCCTCCCCAACCCAATCCTAATGCCTCAGGGGCACCTCCGATGGCAGAAACAGGTGTTCACCACCTGCTAGCTATGACAACTGAAGAGGTCAATTTAAAGACCAAATGAAATCAGTACGAAACCAACACCAAAACCATTGACACATTAGTGGCACCTACATCCAAAATAGCCAATGCACCTCTTTAGTTACCCCCTTTCCCTCCACGTCCCCCCATACGGTGGGTTTCCAACAACATTATGGCTAGAGTTGCTGTCAGCTACAACATCGTGGATGATCTGGCCCAAACACCTACCTCCATGTCCACTCTTGAGGTACTCAAAACTTTCCCAACGCAGCAGAAAGCCTTACTAGCCTCCCTTGGTGCTATGGACCCCTCTAACTCCAAGTTGATCACATTCAACACAGAGAATGGAGAACCGCGGATGCCATCAACCATTGCTTTCCAAATCTCAGTGTCTATCCAGAATTTGGTCGTGCACTGGTGCATAGTGGATGAGGGGGCATCCATGTGTGTTATGTCTACCTTAGTCTGGCAGAAGCTTGGATCCCCAATTCCATAACCATCCTCACTACTCTGCGGGCTTATGATGGCCATCCCACTAAATCCCAAGGAATCCTCCCTCATGTCCCCATCACATTGGCTAGGAAAAGAGTGTTGATTTACATAGAGGTTGTCAATGCTCAGTTGGACTATAACCTTCTCCTCGGAAGAAGTTATATGTATGCCATGAGAGCCATAGCATCAACTGTTTTTTGTCTCATGATGTTCCCCCACGAAGGGAAAATTGTGATGGTTGACCAACTGACTTATCACGATCCGCAAGGCTAATGACACCTTCCAACTTTATCCCTATGATCAACACCATTGATCCGCAAGGGATAACTGCACCCGCCAATGTTATCCCTGTGGTCAACACCATGGTTGACAGCATCCCAGCCTCCCCATTGTTGAATGTGGGCCCTGGGTTGTTTTTGCCGATACCACCATGATGGCTTCTTTCCCCTTAATGTCACCACTGTTGACACTAAATGAGACTGCGGATTTGTGCATGCTCTCATCCAACACTACTGCACCCAAACATTAGCCGTAGCCCCAACCGCAACCACAACACCATCTATAGTTGCAACACCATCAGCGACCACAGCATCATCAGCAGCCGTAGCATTATGCACAGCCACCACCACAACCTCATCCCCACATGAAACCATCAGGGATTTATCTGGGATCCTCCCTAGTCCACACAATTCCCTTCCTCTTTCCCCCACCTGGTGTCATGAGCAAGCCAGTAATGGCTACCTTAAACTTACCTAATTTTACATTGGTAATTCCCATGTGGTACCTTGATCCACATGCCCAACCACCAATTCCCCAATTAGTCTTAACCTATGTGCAACCCATTGCGGTCGATTCTCATCCTCCACCACACCCGCACCCGCACCGCCCCACCCAAAAAGGGCCAAGGGAAAAAATGTGAAAGCTACCATTGAGCCTCAACAGACCCCGCCTTGCGCCATCTGCAAAGAATAGGGCCATCCAACTAAAAGATACCCTGAGATTCCCATAATCCGCGTGCATTTGGATGCCATGGATACAACGGTAAACCTCCCCGTGGTTGAACTCCCAAGCAGGACAATAGTGAGAAACAAGTCATTGAGAACAAACCATGCTTGCGCCCTTTGAGGATTGTATGGAAACTATTCTCACCATTGCTAAGACTTGTCTGAGTTTTGAATGGATCTAGCCAACCTTCAACAACATTCCCTTGAATTTGAGATCACTCTGATTAAAGAAGTTCACCCCCCACCTTCTTCAGACACCATGTCCATTTACATGATGTCCAGTTATATAGACCCTCTTGTCTCCACCATCAATGATGGTCCATTAGACCTGTCTCTTCATTGCTTCCGCAACGATGAGGAGATACTTGAAGCCTTAACCGCCCTGGAATACCCATGGGATGACATGCACCATCTCTCGTTCTTCCTCCCCAAAGAACTTGTGTCACAGTCTGACCAGTTTTCCGTGGAAACCAAAGATTTCATTCATTGGAAAGTCGACTGGTTCAAAAATCCCATTCCAGCACCAAATGCCTTCGAATAAGGGAACATGTCCAACATTTCGCCAACCATCAAAATCAACATCTCAACTAGTCCTGAGGTTGTTGAAGAAATCATGTTGGGGGCATCTTGCTCCGCAGAAGAAGTTGTTGCCTACAAAGCTCTCTTCCAAGAATTCTGCGACATCTTTTCCTGGTCTTACATTGAAATGCTCGGGTTGGCTCCATCCATTGCAGAACACCACATCGACACATGGCCCGATGTGGCTCCTGTGCGCCAAAACCAACGACCCATCCATGCTTCCAAAGTTGCCACAATCAAAGCTGAAATTGAGAAGCTGCACATAGTCGGCTTCATTTACCCCACTGTGTACACCACTTGGGTTTCTAAATTCTAATCCTATTCTTGTGAATAAAAAACAAGGTACCATATACATTTGCACAAACTTCCATGATCTAAATGGGGCATGTCCCAAAGACAACTTCCCAACACCCTTCATCGATCAAATTATCGATGCATGCACTAGACATGAGGTATTTTCCTTCATGGACGACTTTTTTGGATATAACCAAATTCAGATCTAGAAACAAGATCATTACAAGACTGCATTCACAACCCCGTGGGGCAAATTCACCTATCGAATAATGCCCTTTGGTTTGAAGAACGCTGGATCCACCTTCGAGCACGCCATGACGTATTGTTTCCATGATATAATCCATATCATATTGGTCTACCTGGATGATCTTACCGCTTGATCACCAAAAATAGCACAACATATAGACGACTTGCGGCAAGTCTTTATGCGTTGCTGCAAGTACAAAATTCACCTGAATCCCCTAAAGTGCATCTTTTTTGTCCCAACAGACCATCTACTCGGGTTCATCGTATCCCACAAAGGGATAATGATAGACCCCCTCAAAGTTTAGGCTATCCTTGATCTCCCTTCACCAAAAAATCATCACCAACTACAGAGCCTCCAAGGAAAGTCCAACTTCCTTCGCCGCTTTGTACCAGAGTACGCAACAAAATCCCATGGATTCATTCACCTGCTCTGCACAAAAATCCCCTTTGTTTGGGATCAACAAGCACAGAAATCGTTTGATGCACTCAAGCAAGCCCTGGCTTCTGCACCATTACTCTCAGCACCAGACTTCACCCGAGACTTCATTCTCTATGTGTCGGCCTCAGATAATGCCATTGCTGGATTCTTGGTCCAGGAAGATGATGCTCGCCATGGGCAAGTGATTTATTACATCAGTCAGAATCTGATAAGTCCCCCAGTACTATATTCACCTGAGTAGAAATTGGCCCTCGTCGTCATCTTCTCGGCTCAAAAGTTTCCCCACTACATCATTGCAAACCATACTCATGTAGTGGCTAATTCAAACCCAATGCGGTACCTCTTAAGCCATCACCTTCTACAAGTTCGTGCGGCTAAGTGGGTAGTCATCCTCCTAGAATTTGACTTAGAATTCGTTTCCCCAGAAAGCACAAAGGCACTCGCGCTGGCCTCACTCATGAATGATCTTCCCCCATTAACCACGTCATCACCACCCAAGGATGGCCTCCCTGATGATTTCCTATTCATCATATCCACGAAGGACCCATGGTATGGGGACATCCTTCTATATTTACGAACACAGAAGTTCGTAGTGCACTTAAACTGTGAGGACAGGCGACGCATTCGAAATCAAGCCATTCGCCACCTATTGATTAGAGATATTCTATATCGTCGAGGCATTGATACCATCCTACGTCGTTGCCTCACCCGTGACAAGGCCGAGACCATCCTCAATGACTGTCGTAGCGGAGCCTGTGGTGGCCAACTTTCAGGTCTGGAAACCACCCAGAATATTCTATGTGTCGGCTACTTCTAGCCTTCCATCTTCACTAATTTCATAGAGGGAGTCAAGCATTGTCGCAGCTGTCATCTCTTTTCCCCAAAGGCAAGAACCCCTCCTGCACCATTACACCCCATAGTCACAGTCAATCCCTTATGCAAACGGGAAATTGACTTCATGACAATCAACCTTGCCTCATCCAACGGTCATAAATACATCATTATGGCAGTTGCTTAATTCACTAAGCGGGACGAGGCCATGCCCAAATTTGATTGCAAAAGTGAAACGACGCCATGCTTCTTTTTCAACCATGTTATTTCATGATTTGGTGTTCCTAAATAGTTGTTCTCATACCATGGTAAACACTTTGAAGACGCTGTTTGGACTGATATTTCAACCATGTTGAAATTCGAACACTAGTACTCATCTTCCTACTACCCCCAGGGAAGCGGCCAAGTTGAAGAAGTCAACAAAATCATCAAAACAATGCTCCAAAGGATGGTAGGAAACCATAAAACCAACTGGCATCACATGTTGTTCTCTGCCCTATTGGATTATATCACGTCCACAAAAACCGCAACCGATTTCACCCCTTTCCACTTAGTACATGGCGTTGAATCAGTACTCCCTATAGGGTGCCAGATCTCATCCCTCTGCCTTGCAGTTGAACTCCTCCCTGATACTTCTCCTTTGGAAGAATGAATTCTCCAACTTGAGAAAACCATAGAAGACCGTCAAGCTGCCCTCCAAGCCATTGAAGCAGCGAAAAAACGGTCAAAGGCCCATTATGACTCCCATGTCCACCCTCGCACCTTTAGCGAAGGAGATGTGGTTCTGGTCTATGACCAACCCAATGACAAATTGGGCAAAGGCAAGTTCGAGTCAATGTGGTACAGCCCATACATCATCCATCATTGTTTCGGAAAAGGGGCATACACCCTTATTGACTCTGATGGACAACTCTTGGAGAACCCCCGTAATGGGTTCTACCTCAAGAGATTTTACGCTTAACATCACCAATGAGTCACTTGGTTTTCTTTTCTTTTTTTTTCAACATTTTTACCAAAAGTCAAGGGAAACACCATTAGCTGCTAATCCAAAGTCACCGGAAACTTGTTTGAGACACCTCTCACACCTTCGGGCCCAAATTTCCATTTTCTTATGAGACAATCATTTCATGTTTAACAAGTAATTTCCAGGACCACTTATGAGCCACATCATAGTGAATATAAGTGTCTCCGGACCTATACTTGCATCACACTTGCATACCGCCACTCATGTGGGTTCCTAGACCACTGCCTACAAGGCACATCATTTTTATTTTTAGCATATAGCTATCTAATCCATCCACCGCACCTTATGTGGATCTTCGGACCATCATTCGGAGGACAGATCATTTCCTTTGTATGCATTTGGCATATAACTGACTCCGGACTTGCACTCACATCACATGTAGTCAAGTCCGTCCACCACAACTCACACACAACTCTCCTAACCTCTATTTGAGAGTCACATCGGTTTGCATGCCTCTACTGCATCGACTCGTGTGCCTCTGTCGCGATATATCATGTGCATGTATCGGTATGTTCAAGAGCCACTTGCCTTCTATACTGAACAAATGAACTTTGTACCATTGTCCACTATCCCGACATGGGGTACCAACTGTGCGACCGCAATCGGTTGACCATATTGGAGTTTCTTTTAAGCTCTTTTCTGACTCCTAAAAGAATGAAAATATTGTCGAGCGCAGCTGCTTCCTTTCCCACTCGTTAAAGTATAGGAAAGGGTGTCTACATCGTCTCATTTATCTCCTTTTGTGGACTATGTAGACCATAAAATGAAAAGGACCACCTTGGCACATTCAATCCAAGACCATTCCCCTCTGCATACTTTTATGCTTTCTTGGGCAGAGGGGACGAACCGTTACGAAAATGCCCAACATGGGTTGTCGTTAAGCTCTTTTCCAACCTTCCCATCAAGAAAAGATTTCCGAGCAAACTTGGTTTCGTTCATGCTCCTAAAAGTATCCGAATGAATATCCAGTCAATATAGGTTTAACCTTTTCTATCCTGACTGGACTACCAACAGTAAAGAAGTCTCTCATCCCCTAAAGAATGGGCGAGCTCTCCTGTGTATACTTTTATCCTTTTTCAAGCATAGGAGACTACCAACAAAAAAGATCCCCCACTGCAGTCTTCTTCATTCTTTCAAACTCTCTAAAATTGAAAGCACCAACAAGCATTTACTTTCTCGAGCTCACCAAAAATCCATGAGATCGTACCACAACAGTGTCTTTAGACACCACCCCACAGATAATAGTTTGGCAGCATTCCCATGTTGGGCTTCCTTTGTTTAGAGTACTCTGCAATGTGTCTTCCTTGGATCCCATCAATATCAAAAGTGTTTACCTTCCCTAAGTATTTCCCATCTGCAGTTACATTGTCAGTATTACAGCTATGATCCCTTTCCCACGAGTTAGTTTCATTTGCTTCCTGGTCCGCCCTGCCATCACACTATGAACAAAGGAAGTTTGAGTCCACTACACTCCCTCTACCCCTGTTCAACTCCTTCCCTCCGCCCCCCCATTCAGTGGGTCAGTCCTCATATTGTGTCACATATTTTGGTTATCTCCCTCGCACTTCTGGTCAAGGAAACACCATTGCCTTGACCAGGGGCAGGTCTCCCTCTGTTGATGATAACACATGTATTCCATAGGATAGACCCAGAGGTCCCTGTATCATGGTTTCATTAACCTCATTGATGAGTTCCTTGGACCACTTGAGATGAGTCCTTAGTGCCTCTCGGGATGGTTGTTTCTCATGTGCTCGACTCCAGCTACATCATCGCACCATTGAGATTCATACAGGGTATTGGTTTGTGTAGTATTTGGTCGAAGACCCCAGATGTCACCTGACTCTAGCACATTGATGAGTCTATTTGAGGGACCCCAACAGGTTCATGTCCCTTGTGATTTCTGGGTTGCGTTGGAGACAGTGTTCAGAAGCCCCAGCAGTGCTTCTATATAGATTTATGATTAATGCAGCGTACTTGTACCACAAAGACTCTAACTCTCCATCAGTAAACTATGCCACCATTCCAAATCTAGCAAACCATCAGTCATGAAGATATAGCATTCCATGAGAATGCCATGGGTCCAATGTAGCAGTTCTTCAGATCAATATTGTATTCAGCCTCTCATTTAGGCAACCACTATTGTAACAACAGTTGTACATGATCGAATCTTGTATTATAGAGCTTAGATCACATTATTATTTTGACATCGTTACAAGCATGGGGATTCCCTCCTCATCCATATACATGTCACAAATTATTTGTATCTCACCCATTGATGGGAACCATATTAATACAAAAACCAAAATCCACCATGTCCCATCCCAGGAAGCACCACCTCTCCCCAAGAAAATCCTATGATGTCCGTCGGCCATACGATGAGCTATGCCCTCACACATCAGGGGGAAATCTATTAACCCAAAAAATCCCTCACTAAGCTCTACATGACCTACACCATACCACCCAAGGAAATCCATGCACAACCCTCATTTGACCCCCACGCCCTTAAAAAGGCTTAAAAATATGAAAAAGGGATTAACAACCCCTAAAAAGAGCCAAACTAGCTCCCATAGGGGCTAAAACCCCTCAAAGGAGCTTAAAATCCCCAAAGGAGCTAAATATTGGGAGAAAGGGGCTAAAATCCCAAAAAAGGGGCTAAAGCCCCAACTAGGGGCTTAAAACCCTAAAAAATCTTGAGAAAAAGTATAAATAGAGGGGTGGGGGTAACTCTCAAATCATGACTTCACTCCCTAATGTTATGTTTCCCGTGTGAGTGCCTTGAGACCATTTTTTCTCTCAAGCCATTCACACTCCCTCTCCTCCATTCCTCCATTGAGCCAAAGCTCCCATTCCTGAGAGAGGTGCTCCCCAAGCTAGGGCATGGTGGCCCATTTCCACCCATAGAAGGTATCATTTTATGTTTTTTGTCATGTTTATTTTAGTTGTTTAACATATTTCTCTTGCAGGTTTATTGCTTAACATTTTATTGCAAGTTTCCATTGATTGCTTATAGGTCCTTTGTTTGCTAACAATTTGATGTAGGGTTGTGGAGCTCAGCCCTAACCTTGTGTGCATAGGGGTTTTTCATTTCATTTCCTGTTTATTTCTTTCTGTTCTTCCATTCTCACAGCAACTCTACCCTTCCGTCCTATAGACGAAAGGGAGCCATTCCTGCTCTGTAGCAAGGGAGAAAGCCCTACTACAGATAACAAATATCTTCTTCGGGGTCCTTGGAAAATTTTTCTTTCAGCCTCACTATATGAGGTTATAGCCTCTACTACGAACTTAGTAATATATCCTTATAAAATATTGTCTACCCAAAAATCAACATCTCTAGAGATGGTGTTACTTACACTGGTTATCTCGCACACCAATTGATCATTCCCCTCGACTGTTTCTCTTCTCTGGAAATTTGTCTGCTTTCTTGCCAATCTTGAAAACCATTCATACAACACAATAGGAAACTCTGCAAAGAATATCTTGTGGATATCGGAATATATGTACCAGTATACCAAGTTCTCTGCGCTCAATTGAGATCCTGCGCTCTTTTCTTGCGCGAATTCCAACGTCTTCGACTCCAGCCAATCCTCTATCTCGTTCTTTGTCAGATTCCACAACATGTCCCTCGACTCAAATGGTTAACGGTCCCGACAATAGAACCATTTGTTGGGCTCTTTTCTGTTCTTATCTAGGCCCGCGGTTCAATAACAATATTTACCAACAAGACACCAAAAGACATCGACCCGATAGAGCAAACTCTGTCGGCAACGCCCGTGAAGCAGGAGTCGTCTCACCCAAGATATCTTTATGTGTAAATTCCATAACCATGTTTCTGTAGTTGGTGAGGGATTATAGTCCCTCGGCACGTGGCCAAGGTGCTCGACAAAGGAGACTGGATGGACTCTGCTACTGTGCAACGAAAGCACAACGATAAGTCGCAACTGCCGCATGACATGACTTTACCACTACGACTCTTCAACTGGTGCAACAGCACGACACATCTAATTCCTTGTACTCAATAGACATCATGCGACTCATCACAACAACAAAACCCTGTGATTAGCGTCTCTTTTAGCCTCCTTTTTAGCATCCACTATCACTTTCATTTTTTGGACAAAGTGGATGCTTTTCCACGAGATGGCGCTTTTAATGGCGTTATTTACATCCCTTTTTAAAATTTGGTGCTATTTTGGACTCTAGTTAGCATCCCAGTTAATGTCCCAATTAGAGTCCCAATTAGCATCCTAATTAACGTCCCAATTAGTGTCCCAATTAGCATCCTAATTAGCGTCCCTTTTTAAAAGTTGGCGCTATTTTGGACAATAATTATCTTCTCAATTAACGTCCCAATTAGCTTCCCAATTAGCATCACAATTATCATCCCAATTAGCATCCCAATTAGCATCCCAAATAAAATCCAAAAAAACTTCCCATATAACGCCCATAATAGCCTCCAAAAAAACGTCCTGAATAACATAGCACTATATATTGATCCAGGGTTAGCGACAGGAATTGCGCCATGAATTTCGACAAGAAAAAAATCCAACATAGCACCAAGTATAGAGCTAGGAATTGCACCCAGAAAACATCCAACACAGAGTTGGTTATAGAGGCAGGTATAATGCCCTGAATAATGCCAACAATTTCGAAAGGAACCGCATTAGGAATTGCACTAGGTTTAGAGCTAGGAATTTTGTTTGAAAAATGTCCGACATAACGTCCGATATATCAATGTCAATGTCAGTGATCAATGTTAATGATTATGATTCATGTGATAGTACTTTTGGATCTTGATTTATCATAGTGGAAGCTAAATGATCGTAATCATCATTAGAGGAAATTTCAACTCAAAATGGGCCTCCTAAGGAAATTTAATAAAATAATAGTTAAAATAATAAAATAATATTTATTAATTTTGGAGGAAGAAAAAAAAACTACTTTTTTGTTCATATTTTTGACATATCTCCCTGTGTTTTTACTCAAATTTCAATCAGGAGAGCTCGTTGGATGCAAAATTAAATTCCGCATCCAACAAGTACCCACTCGGCATACTTTTGATAGGCCCCGCTACCCAAAAGACAAAAAATACTTGAAAAAATGTGATGATGATGTCATCATCATAGTTTTTCATGTATTTCTTGTTTTTTTGGTAGCGGGACCCGTAAAAAGTATGCCGAGTGGGTACTCGTTGGATGAAGAATTTAATTTTGCATCCAACGAGCTCTCTTGATCGAAATTAGAGGAAAAACACAGGAAGATATGTCAAAAATACGAACAAAAAAAGTAGTTTTTTTTATGATACCTATCCCCAAATTTATATTAAAAATTTGTTTAAGAAGTGCTCCCTTTTTTAATTTTAAAGAATTTTGATATGATAATGCACGATGACATGGAATTTGTATTATTTTTGGAAGGCTCATTTTAAATTTTAGTCAGTTGATCCTTGAAGATCGGAAGCAATGCTTCCTCCTAGTTGAACACCATAGGTGCCATTGCCTCTAGGGCATACAACATATGTGCCCTGGAAGCCTGATGTACACCTTGGCTCCCTGCCACCCTCTACATGGTGAACAGAACAATCCATAGAGCCCTGTTTGTCACTGCCCTGATGGGGATTTTCTTCCCTGATGTACCTGTACCTGGTACACAGTGTCGGTCTATGAGCTCTCTTGTGGTAATGTCTCTGCCATGAGAACCTGTCAGTGAGATAGGGGCACCCCGTCTCGATAGGCTAGTCAAGAAGTAGATATCCTCTACCTCCACTGTAATTATATGTGCCCCCACCTAGAAATACTGCTGTTCTGGATTCCACATTCTCAGTATGTGTTCTAGCAGCCTCTCGTGGGACACCATGCTTGGTGTTCGGAAGAACTTTAGAAGCCCACAGTTCTGGAGTGCGGCAATGCAAACTGGATCCCTTTCAGCAGCGGCATCCTCATCATCATTTGTTCTTTCCTTCCATATCACCATATTTTGGAAGCCTAGACCTGCCAAAAACAATAATGGTAGAAATCAATATCATCCTTAAGTCATCATAAATAAAAAAAATGAGTAAATTTTGCATGTATCATTGGTTTAATTTCTCCACAGCTGGCACCGCCTGTGCCTCGTTGGATATAGGTGGTGGCACCACCTATCCACCTTGTTCTTAGCGTGGTTCTCGGGTGGTACCGCCTATCCCGCAAGGGGTAGTCACGGTGCCCGCAAATAGGATTTTAGGGCTTGCCAAATAGGCCTAAAACCCCACCAAATCCCAAAATAAAAGCTATGAAATGAAAGAAGAAGGTTTTAGCTGTTACCTGGAACTAACGAGACTGAAAATGGACGGTGGGAACTCCCGGTATCAGCTATGGAAGATCTGGCTAAAAAATGCTCCAAGTGCTCTTTGCTAGAGGTAAATAGTGAAATGTTTGATTTTTTACTATTTACTTGCCTTTAATAGACATTTTTTGGGTCTGACTTAGTATAGTTTTGATATTACATCATGTTCTAGTCAAAATCTATTTGTCGTAATCCCGTAATGTTGATTTTGGATGCATTTAACACTTGTTTATGAGTCGTATGCAGGTTGACTTTAGTGAAAGCTTTGGAAAGTTTGTTTATGGTTTTTTCATACTTTTACAAAATAGAAAAGGTTGTTGAGCATTTATTACGACACTTTGTCATGCTCGTTAAAATCTAGTATCAAATTTTCGAGTCCAGTTCATGTTTCTTTCCAGGCTCGTAAAATACGACATTGTGTAAAGAAACATCATGGAGTCTTCTTTTCACATCTTCTTTCAGACTCCTTAAACATGAAAAGATAGTCGAGTCCATTTCCAAATCTTTCTAGGCTCATAAAAAGTGACATTATGTAAAGAAACCTCATGGAGTTCTCTTTAAACCCTTTTCAAACTCCCTAAATATGAAAAGATTGTCGAGCGATCTTGTCTTCTTCATGCTCGTTAAAGTATTTGATGAGTCATCTATCCAATGGTAGATTATCTCTTTCTCGGTTCGGACAGTACTATTTACGAGAAAGGAACACTCCAGCCAATCATGACTGGAAGAGTTCTCTAAGGTATGATTTTACACTTTTTCGGGCCTTAGAGACCAAATCATACGAAAAAGGACCCCCATGGAGTTTTCTTCTGTATTCGTTCAAACTCTCTAAACATGAACAATACCAATTTTTCTTTCAGTGGACTCATTAAAAATTAAACATTGAGAGACCCGTTTTTGGGAACGAACCCATCCTCTCTCAGGTTCGTAAAACATATGATACTAGACTTGTCTTTTGACAAGCTATATCGAGTGTTTATTACCCTCTTTGAACTCGTAAAACCGAAAAGAGGCACTCATCAAGCATGATGGGGGAAATGGGAAAGGGAATCATTTTGTAAATAATGGAAGTTATTTGTCATTACCTTTGAACATGGCACTTATCTACACAATCATGTCAGTCAATTGGGTATTCAGCTGATCTCCATGACGATCCACTTTCATGAGTCATGTCAATCCTTTGAGTCTTTCAAAATAATGCATTGTCCACTATCGCATTGTGTATTTGTCCTGTCTAGTCATGCTTCCAAGTCATTTTGTCATGCCACCCTATGTTCAAAAGGAATCTGAAGAAGTCTTACCTCTGCAATATACACAACCTTTGTGTCAGTATCTTTGAGTCAGTCATATGGTTACTATGTTCGCATCATTCTATAACTATGTTCTGAGTTTCATGTCATTGATGTGGGACTCATCATGGCCCTCCTTTGACGAGACTATTCCTGTCGACATCAGCTCGTCATCCGGGAAATAGTCTTAGAAACAATATTTAGTACCTTGAGATCTGTATGCCTTAATGACAGATTCTCTTGCTCTTGACATATGTTCACATCATTGACCTTTGATCGATAGAATCGACTGGGTGTTCGACATCAGGACATCTATTCGCACTCAGTAGATTGTACTAGAGTACCTTGGGAATCATTGACATTAATGGTGATCTCCCTCGCACTTGTTAACGGTTCACATCATTGGCTGGTAATCAAGTGGTTTCTACCATGTTCGACTTCAGATCATTGTAATCACATGGATAGAATCGTACTTTCTGGAAGACGAGACGAAGACCCTAGGCATTTGTTTAAAAGTGATCATTGCTTTTTCCCCAGGTTACAATGGAGTTTTGTATATCTAGCATGGATCCACATTTGTATGGTCGTGGCTATGCTCAAATTTGCATATGTATGACATAGATCTACGTTGTATGTCTGGTAGCTATGTCCAAGTTTGAGTCCTCTATCGCATGGATCTACGCTATATTCTAGTAGCCATTCTTATTTATTCCACTCATGGATCTGCCTTGTATTGGTCATCTGCAGCTATGAGTTTGGTTACTTGCCTCTATGAGTCAACATACTAATGTACTACAGATGCCTACTTGACTGCATGCTTTGATCGAGCCAACATTTTCATCTCTTGGCAATGACTTGTTCTCAAAGCTCTCGTTTATCGTATCACTCTAAGACTCATGCTTTGGGGGGCATCATGTTATACCAAAAACCTATCACCATCATGTGATAAGACCTTTTGACATACCTACTTGCCCTGAATACCAGATTCTGGAGTGAAGAACAAATGGTTTTTATCAGTCTGTCATACAAATTCCCAGCACCGATCATGCCCCTTTATCCAGGAGTGGTACCCCTGTTCGCACCGCTTTCATCGGTTGTCCACAAGCGGTGCAACCACCTGTCACCCTTGGTCCATAGGCGGTTATTACCAGAACCGCTCTGTCATAGAAGGAGAAGCGTGGTACCCTGGGTAAAAAGGGAGAAAGATAAGTTTCTCAAGACTTCTAGATGATAAGCCTCATGTACTGCCTTATCCCTACTATTGTGGGTTAGTTGAGCTCGAGATCCCTCATCCTAGGATCTTAGAGGCCACCTCACCCACTCATTTCTCAACCATCTCTATCCATCTAGCCCTATACATATGATCTCATAGCCATGGTTGAGGGGAGAAAATTGAAGGTATTGTTATGCTGTTGGACTGATTCTTGGCCCAAGATCATTTGGAGAGAGCATAGAGAGCTAGAGTCAGATCTTTTGGGGATGAAGAGTTGGTTTCATGGAGATGCATGTCAACACTAAGGCTTGGTTGTAAACTTCTTCATATTTCTAATGCAAGCTGATTTTATGTCCCATATATATTGTTGATGTTTGATTTCAAATATATATTGCTAGATTCCTTAGTCACTAGCATATATTAGTAGATCATATTCTGGTTGCTTTGATCTATTTCATGTTGAACTCTTTTGCAGGTACACAGGTGAACTATCAAAGTATTGCATTCCAGATATCTACAACGTCTAGGGAGAGTTATCAACCTCTTTGATATATTTGTTTTGGATCTGAACCATTCAGACCAGCAGAACACCTTGCTGTCCGCAGGAAGTGAAATATTTCGAGCAACATTAAATTACCTTAATGTCACCTAAATTGCTCTAATATAATTTGAGTGTCCCCAATAACATTTGATAGACCCTAATGGCATTTGAATGGAATTGGTAAAGAAGTAGACCCTTAATTTAAATATTGGTTCATATCAACCATCCTTAGTGTTACAAATCTTTATATGGCCACCATATTCCTCTTACAGGTTAAAATTTTCCTATAAAGGGCTTATGTGATAACTAAGTCCCTACACTACAAAGTGTACGAACACAAACAAATCATAATAGAAAATAGAATAATTCAATATTGTGCCTAAAAGGACTTCAAGTGTAATGTAATGAGTTTGTTTTGTTGCAACAATATGTTTCCCAAGCATGCCAATAGGTGCCCACCTTGACTCTAAAGGTTTGTTAAATTTCATGTAAGACAACTTATAGAACTTGCAACTCTTCACTTGATATCTTTACATGCTTGATGTTGTGCTATGTCTCACTTGATTTGTTATCACATTACTTTTATTTACTTAGAACACCTAAGGAACTTTCATTTAATACATTATATATCAACATTAACTACATCCATTAAACTCAAAACCATTGAGGTTGGGACAATTACATATGAAAATCCAGTTCAACCCTCAATTTAACCATTAAATAAATCACGTAAATTTCTCCTTATTAAGCACATGACCATGTGAGATTCCTTTGATAGCCCTGTTGCATGTAATTGTGTGATTTATTTAAGTCTACATCCCATTGAATGAAAGGGATTCCCGAGAGCTTGGTTGGTGAAGAAAACCCCATACCATACAAACCTCCTCATTGAAATGCAATCATAAGGCTATCCTTGAGTTGAATGTGAACATGTGGTTGAGGCATGGGTTTAGATTTGATCCAAATCTCCACTTCCCTCCATTCTACCTCCATGAAAATATATAATGAAGTCCTCCTCCTTTTATTTCCATAATATTTCTTGTGTTAATGTTACATTACTGAGGTTATGTTTCTAATGCTATGCCAAATTTTGAGGAGCCTCTTGCTTCCATTCACCATTCTTGAGTTTCCTTGGCATCATGATGCCCAATTTTCCTCTCAATTGTTCATTGCATAATGGGAGGTTTATCTAGGCTTTTGCTACATTATCCAATATTGAAAATTCCCTTGCTCCAATATTTCATTAGAGCTTACATAAGTGGTCATGATAATCATTTCTTCCTATTATTAGTCCATTTCATAAGGGGAGGCATTGTGGGATTGCTTCCAAATCAAATAGGGGCTAGTAGAGGAAACAAAGAACCCTCCCACACATAGAGGTTGGAGACAACATATTCCCCAACCTTCTTGTTTTTGTTGGAGCGCCCATGCTTCTTGGAATTGATTAAATGTAAGATAATGAAATCGAGGCTTTAATCGTGTGGAAGATCCTAATCCTTGATCTTCGCTATGATCTTTGGTTGGTATTGACTGGATTGATCCCTTAGACATCCTCTTAGGCATCATAAGTATTTTACTCTATTGATGCTTAGGATTTTTCCCAATGTTTATTTTCATGTGAAACACCCAGCAATACCAAGTGGTTAACAACATGGTCCTGTGGAAACATCTCGTTTCAACCACAACTTGATAATAAGGGAAGGAGGAGAATTTATATGATTGACATGACAAGAACTTCAAAAAAATTATATGCTTTTACTCACTTTATGGGTGTGCACATATTTCGCTCCGCTAATCTATATTATATGTGTGTACATTTTCTTCATTATGATGATCAAGTAAAACTTGTGCCCAAAAAATAGTGAAGAAAAACACAAGAACTTTAACTTATCAAATTCTCATCAAAGTGCATCATGGATAATACAGAGACAACTCAAATTCATTGAAAGATTTGTTACAGCTTGGGATTTCAATATGTACAAGTCCACTTGCAATAACAGTTGAGGAATCCAAAACAATCCATTCATGTAAAAAACATATTTATTAAACTTCTCATGACAATTTGTTTTTTTAATAAATAACCTCTACAAATGGCATATTATATTTATCTCGCCTTTCAACTCAATTCCTATGGCTAAAATATTCCTTTGAAATAAAATGTCATAGTTTCTATTACACCATTTGCGCAACACGTTAACCTTGCCAAATTTGGTACGTTGCATTACATGTGGCCCGACATTAACCTCTGAGAACAGAACATAGTCTAAGAAGAAAATCATGGATGGTTCACATGGATTTTTACAACCTTTTTTATCTTACGAGATATCGATACCCCAAAGAAACTTCACATACTTTATTTTGATTTGATGTAATTTAGATAAACTTTTAGATCCTGGAAAAAGTTCCTATGTCTATTGTCAAATTTATGTTGTCCCATACATTTATCTCAGGTAATCTTGCTCTTTGATCAACTAAGATACAATAACATTATTTTGAAATATCTACTTCTCATACTAGCAAAGGGAATTATTTGGCTCTCTGATATAATATTGGGTAGAATTTGTCTTAGAATGTTTGCCAGAATTTTAGACAGGACCACAAGTCCTTGAGGAAGCCCAAAAGCTCACTCGAAGCGACCAACTTTATGTTTAGTTAAAGTGAGCCAAAGTTATGTTAAATTTTATCTAGGTGGGATATAATATGTTTAAATAACTAATTAGATATATCGATGTCCCCACTACTTATTTTAGGGACCAAATACTTCCTAGACATGAGATTTGAGATTGATTTTTCATTTTCAAACCCAAATCAACTTATCCCTATGAAATCCAAGCCCCTCAATCCCTTCAAACTTAAACGTCTCCCAATATTTAGTACCAATGGTAATGAATATGGATGAGTTCAAGTGGTTTAAAGGTATTTTTAGTCTACTAAGGTTGCACATACCAAAAATATTAAGCCGTAACAACTTCAATCGCTTTTTGTGCTACAAATGAGGATGTCATTAGCATAAAAATTGTTCAAGGAACATTTGCAACCCTCATAAAAATTCATCCCTTTAGGTGATAGAAATATTATGCATATTATACCTTCCCACTAGAACTCTCATGAATTCTATAACCTCAAGTAAGCTCAAAAGAAATGAAAAATGCACACCATATACAATTATTTTCTTCTAGTGCTCTATGACCCATCAACCTTGAACTCTTTGAACAATCTACACATGCTAGGTAATAATGTTTAAGACATACCTTACCAAATTCCTTGTTCAATAAGTTACTAATCCATAAATAAACCTTATAGTGACACTAGATAAACTTAAAACACAAATTTAACAATACAACTTCTTATAGATTTTTAGTGGTTCATCTAAATACTAATTACTATAGTTGAATTGTTCTTCTTATATATTTTTAGTGGTTCATCTAAACACAAATTACCATAGTTGAATTTTTCTAACCCATATAAATGCAAATTTGGCATCATATAAATTATAACAATATTCATTAAATCTAAACATCCACAGACATTGTAATAAAACTCATGTTGCACAAAAGCTAAACATCTTAATTCATTACAAAAGAGAGATTTTCCTTTGGCCATAACCATCAAATGTGGACACCACTATCATGTTGGGATATGTGGTGAAAAGCGAGAATATGATTCACTATATTTCTCTATAAGATCACAAAACATTCGTCAAAATGTTGCTACATCTCCAATATAGTAAGTTAACTTACAAGGAAATTGAAATAATCCCTCGCCACTAGCCATTTTGGTGTAGTTTTTATGAAGACCTAGTTACCAACACTCACCTAAGATTTTGACCAATCCCTCATAAATTTATAAGTAGCATATAAATTTTTATAAAGTGATAAAAGAGTAAAACATACAAATATAAAGAAAAAACAACAATAATTTATAAATCTTGTGTTTTGACTTAATTTACTATTCCCATTTTTTCACAATCTTGATTTAACTGCTGGGACAAATTTCTATATAGGTTCGTCTTATTATGTGAGTTTTATAGTCATAAAAATTCATTACTAAAATTTCTTTATAATAAAAAATAAAAATAAAAATCAATTTCACTAAATTCAAAAAACAAAAAAGTGGGCGCCAACATTCTGCATCTTCATTGAAAATTTATGGATTTAGAAGCTCTGATTTTGCTTACTTTCACTGCACTAGGGTTAAGGTTATTTCTTCTATAATCAATCCTTCCAATAATATGATAGAATGCATCTCTGCCCTTAATACATACTCAACCAACAACTAAAACTTCAGACAAACATTGTATAGACCAACGGATTGGCTTGGAGGGGTTACCGTGGGAAATATGTACTAAGAAGCTACTATAGGATACAAAGGAGTAGTCTACTGCAAGCCACCATAATTTTAGTTTTCTACAAAGAAGTATTAACAACCAAAAGTTGTGCGTTCTCCTTCAAATTATGTTTACCAACACAGATCCTCCATTACATGCTTGGGTGCGTTCTCTACAACAACCTTTTGCTAGAATACCTGATGAAGTAACCTTAATGAGCTGGGTGTTTCAAAACCCACAAATGGAAGTAAAATCACCTTCCCATGTATGAAAATACAAACCCTTGTACTATTTCAAATGGAAGCATCACAAATATGCTGAGGGGTATACCAAAACTACCCAAAATTGTCACACAAACCTTCTTGTAACTATTGTTACTTAAATCATGCTTTAACATGTTTCCAATATGATGAAAATACCCGTGATGGTAACATGATATAAGAAAACAATACTCTTCAAACTTATCAAGTCTATTGCTACAAGCTTGAATTTCTCCATTCTGTTGTAATTTCTTTGTCATCATGTTGATCCGTCCACCAGGAATTTGTCTATTTTCTTTGCAATTCAATCCTCTCTTGCCTGCTTGTATTTCCATGAGGGTTTGAGATTCACTGGATCCACATATATAAACCTTTCTCTTCCAGCTTATATATGAAATACCTAGATAAGGAATCAGACCTTGCCCTCATCCCCCAAACTTCAGCTACACTCAAATAAAAATCGAGATCCCCCAAAGATTACTAAATTAGAAGACATAAAATATTTTGAAAAAAAAACATACTATAAATGGACCCGATCCTGATAGGGCCATATATATTTAGCACCAGAACATCCAAACAATGATCCAATGGGTGTACTTAAATACCCAAAAAGTCCTCAAAACCCCAGTAAATTGAAACCTTTATAGTCCTAGAATTCCATCCTGCAGCCAAGCCCCCAAGAACAATGACCCCTTACATCCAATGCAACAAAACACCACCCCTGAAACATAACTTCCATAAATTTTTTAGCAATTTCACCTTCCCCAAGAGTTTATTGAAGGAGAATCACATCAGAACGAATAGAATCTACCACACATATTTTTGGACAGGATCTGAGGGTTGGCATTAAAAACATGAGAGCGCACTCGACTCTGCTATAAGAGGACTACTATCATACAAATTACACCCTTCATGCCTTTAAATTATCTCTCCTGCAGAAATTTGCCTAAGATAAGCATCGTAATACATGTGGTTGTATGGTTCTGAGGGGATCATAATACTAGATGGTAAGAATCATATTTTCTGGTTGGCATGCTTTTCTGTTTGCTTTACTAAACAAAGATTGGCAGAAATCATGCCACCAAGGTTGACACTAATTGTATGGATGCTTATTCCTGTAGTGGCCCATCCGATATTTATTAGTGTCGATAATCTGTCAACATATTTTTTTATCTGCAACTGAAACTCAGATATGGCATGACAATGTAGTGGTATTTATAGGGAAATTCCAAATAGAAATGTAAGATTACTATCCTATTCAAATAAATCGTCACGGTTTCTTAATTTCATGTCAGTGAGGGGAAAAAGTTAAAACCTATGACAGTCTATGTTAAGTATGATATTAGATCCACTATAGCATCTTCAACTTGTCTGCAATATCTTCCCAGCATCTTAAGCCAAAGTGTGGTTAATGGTATTGAATAGGAACAACCTCGTTATACTGGGAATCCCTTTTGCATCTATATGTGCATAAAGAAAAAATCCAAACCAGGTAAGAGTAAAAATGGACATCTACATTGTCTTTAATCCTTATAGTTGTTGGTTGTGATCAACAACAATAATCTTCACTTATTCCAGTACACATCTTTTCCAATATTGGAACCCATTTCAAAGGTATCCTATACACATTTTGGAGCTCATATAACTTACTCAACATCTTCATAACATCCCAACTTTGCACCTAGTTCTATATCCTTCCTTGTGTAGGTGTGTTTGAATGCTTGAATCTAGTAGTTCCTGCACCACTACGACATGTTTCTTTTTGGTGTAGACCGTTTCACATGCATTTCTCTCATTGAAGTTCTCTTTTGATCATATTGTTAATATGTGGTCAATCATTGTTGCATACAACATGATATTGAGTATCAAGGCTCAAAGTTCTCTAGTTTTCTCATAGTAACACTTTTACAACAAGCTATGTAATGAAGGCTACCTTTGGAATGTGACCGATGTGGTACAAACTAGGTTTCTTGCCAAAATAACACCACCACATCAATTTTGGATTATGTATTAGTGAATGTGAAGTTTTTTGTAGACATTCCTGCTCACCCCACAACCTGTTTAGCTTCTCTAAGTGCTTTTAATTTCTTTGATGTTGGAAGTGGGTACATGGGCCTCTATTGTCTGCACTCTGCAGTATGGTTTCTTGAATTGTTACTCTGCATGGCTCCCCAATTTTTATTGGTTAAACAGGAAACTTTCAGTTTCCACCTTGGTGCCCAATTCCTTCTTACATTAGATATTTAAAGTATGGTTTATTAGGGCTTTGCAGTCATGCATTTGAAAATCCTTTCATTTAATTTTGTTATCCAGTTTTCCCTATGGCAATTTATGTCATCATTAATGCATTACAGTCTCAGTATGCAAGTACCATGTGTGCTAAATTAATGGTGCTTTATCAGTTGCTAAATTCTCCTCCCCGCCTTTTTATTTCAAGTTTCTAGGTAACGTGGCATTTTACGGAGAAAACTTCCTGTGTCTTGGGGTACCACAACAGACAGAGTAACTGCAGAAATCAATCCTTTCCCATATGCAAGAGAAACCAAACATATAACACTAAAGGATCTCAAAACATATCTTATTATGGATTGTTGATTTAGATCCCCGTTGATCTTTTCCACTTTGGCTTGTATTAGCAATTTACTCTCTCAACATTCAGCAAACAAGACAACTTATGCTATATAATGGTGTTAGACCTACTCTAGCATATATAATCAATAACATATAATCATTTAAAAGCATCCATGGATTCAATATTCATTTAAATACACATTATTGGACAGGAAAATAAATTTCTATTTAGACCTACTCACAAGCAAAGGAAAGCATGGGAAGAACACAAAGTTCTCCAAGGGACAAAGGAATGCAGACTCAAGTATAAGCTCCAGCAACAATGGACTATAGTTTTCTTGCTCTTCAATTCCTCCCTCTTCAATGTATCTAACGGGTTCCTTATATAGTGCTTCAATGGGGTAATGGAAGGTCAAATCTGAGCGATCTCAAGGCATATGGAAGGCCAAGAGACAAGTGACTCAGATCCACATCAAGGAAAACTCCAAAACTATTTGGTCTTTTTCACACATCCTGATGTACGCAGTTTTGAGGGTCATATCTGCATACATACGCGAGAATAGGTTTAAAAGTCGTGTATGGAAAATAATGCATGTTTTTTAGGGATGATATTGGAAACATCAAAGGTACAAAAATGGTCCATGGGGTCTAAAGAGTCTGCAGAGGGATAGGGAAGGCCATAAATGTTTGATCTACCATGTGTGGTAAAATCAGTTGTAACACATGCCCCCTAATGTGTGAGGTCAGAGGGGTGATACGATGGCTGAAATACATTATAATTCCATCCCAGAAGTGGAGTGATGAAGAAACAGGTGGAAGAACCATCCATCCAACAGTATAATACAATAATCAAACTCTGCACATAATTGCAAGTACATATAGCAGTACTGGATACATAAGAGTATAGTGGCCATGAATAGGCATGATACAAAATATGACATGTGGTCTAAAGAGTCTGCAGAGGGACAGAGAAGGCCATAAATGTGTGATCTACCATGTGTGGTAAAATCAGTTGTAACATGGCCCTTGGGTTTTGGGTTTATTCCCTAAGACACAAGCATCTGTGGCAATTTTAACCCATGCCTTCACAACACTTAGTTAATTTTATGTGGGTGTGGATTTTGGAGTCTTAAGGAATACAAAAAGGTACTCTTTAAAATGAACCTTGTTAATGCTGGCGATTTGTAGAGGGAACCTGGGCCCTAGAAGATGATATATATTATTGATTGCAGACATAATGTTTTCAAATTGAACAGCGAACACTGACTTTGGATGTGGTTATGTAGCTTGAGGTAAGAGTGTTATTGAAATGGGTGAAAAGAGATGAGCTTTACAATACCTTTTTTCATTTGGTTTCTAGTTGAACTTATATGTAACATGGAAATTTCAAGGGATGAAATGCTTTATATAAATATACTATAGTTTGTAAATATAAATTGGGAAATTCAGGATCATGCAATATAAGCAGTGGGAACATTTTCAAGAAAAAAAATCTAGTTTACTATCATTCCATGTGGATTTTTCTGAATTACATTATTGAGCTAAATGTGATTCAGTTATGCAAGAATGTGCAACATAGGTGTGTTATTTTTTTTCAATTGGAAAACTAAATTCACGTTGCATCATCTTATTCAGTTTATGAAGTAATATCATTGCCTTCTTATTTTTTCTCAGTATGAATCACAAAGTTTGAAATTGTGTCCCTTAGTAGGTTGATCATGATGTCACTGAATCCCTTATCACAAAAGACTTGTCAGTTGGTGAGACAATAAGATGTCCACTATTGGCTAGTAGGGATCATTTTGATCGAGACACTGGTGTTTTAAGAGAATACCGTTTGGATTCTTCTTATATATGTAATGATCCAGAGAATCACATGCTCTGTCAATTCAAGGAGATTTGAATGCAATGCATGTGCTCTTATTTTGCATCATTGCTTGTTTTCCTATATCTTATCATCTATTTTTTTTTCTTTTTGTTGAGGTTCTTTAACATGTAATCTAGTAAATAATACATAGTTGCAAAAGATTTCTTATATTATGATTATTGGTTGAATTTTTAATTCAATTTTGAACATTAATTTTAGTTAAATTCTTCTTGGAAGCTTCTCGACACAATTCCTCCAACTGTCTTGCAATAAGGCATGCTTCATATTCAGTTAGGTTTTAAGGTTCCAACTGTTACACCATCATTCAGAAAGGAGAATGGAGATGGATATTTCTTTCACCATCATTCAGATAGAGAAGTGGATGCAATAGTGATAGTTTCGCCAAAAATTAAGCTCCTAAGAGTTTCAGTTGGACATGGATGTGCTCTATGGATGAGAAAAATTATAGAGGAGAAGTCAACAAAGAGCTTCATTTTATTGTAGGAAAATTGGCATGGTACCCAAGATATTATGTCATTACTGGCACGTGTGGGCCTTATTTTTAAGATATCCAGGAAATTTCTGACCATAGAAGTCAATAAAAAGCTCCCTGACTTGGGAATCTCATATATAGAATCTGGGGAACTGCATAAGGATACGGTGCAGGAATTCCATGGAACTGTTTTGTATTATTGTGTGCAGAACAATCTGCCAAATTTGTTGGACATATACCTTGGATCATCACTCATT
The DNA here is from genome assembly GCA_001517045.1 of Pseudotsuga menziesii. Lineage (NCBI taxonomy): Eukaryota > Viridiplantae > Streptophyta > Pinopsida > Pinales > Pinaceae > Pseudotsuga > Pseudotsuga menziesii. The sequence goes on from LPNX010123080.1 coordinate 146,758, forward strand.
GCCAGCTAATAGTATATCTATGTCTTTGATGTGGGCATTTGTGGTAAGTTGGTCCTATTTTACTGTATTTTATTCCTGTGATATAGCATAATTATGTCAGATAGTTTGTATACCAATCCTGATATGGTCATTCTTATCCAGTTATTTATATTTATGTCTTCCCTTGATTCACCTCCTCTGCTTGCTTGGATAGTTTTCTATTTCTCTATGTTTGATAATATTTTTGTATAAAATTTTCAACTGCATTTCACAATTTTTGTGTTCTTTTTACTTTTTCAACCTGTATGGGTGTTTATTTGTGGGGCTGACACAAAGCCTAGCATTAGGTAATGATAAGATATACATGACTGGGTCCTTAGCTGGGTAATTTGTTAAATATGTTACGTGAAAGGTAAAACCAGTTTTTTTGTTGAATAATACATCTTATATTCACATAAATATATTTACAAACAAAAGTGCATGGTGTGGAAGGGTATATATACTTCCTATCATAACCTCTTCCTCAAGTTACCTAAAACAGAAATAAAGTCAGAGTATAGATAAGGAGCCATATTTTTGGCTTCCTTGATCAACAAGACTCCCTTAGCCAAAAGACTACAGTTGGTGATGTACCTCATCTTTCCATAAAGAAACAAAGGAAGACATAATACTTATCTCTTGATCAAACATGTACTTGTACCTGAGATTCCATATCACAAGGGATTTCCCAAGGAAGAAATCCCACACATGGGCTCACCCATCCCCCAAAAGATCTCCAATGCAGCTTGTTTTTTAAAATCCCGCGATGCTGATCCTCAATGTAACTCCAACACTGCCTGCTAAATTGACAACTGCATAAAATATGCTTAACCATTTTTTATCATTGACACACATTGGACATACACCATCTGAAATGCTAGTCTTTTCCAACTTGGCCTTTTATGGAATCCCCTGATAGATAACCAAGCATGCAAAAACATGTAGCTTATATAAAAGCCAAACCAACCAAATACTGTGTAGATGATGAACACAACATGTTGGAGAAATTTACCCACCATGCACACTTAATTTGGTCAGTTTTTCCTAATTAAACCACTATCCTAAGTTTTATTGACTTAATTAACATCAAAGGAGAATTGTATGACATCATCATGAGCACACCCACGCCTACCTTCAGTCAAGGAGGCCAACTAAGCCTTATCCTTCATTTGGAAAGGCTAACTGGAGCACTCCGAGGGTGATTTGAGTGTCATAAATGCACTTAATTGATAACTGATGGTTACAATCAGTTAAATCTGAGTGGTGAAGGTGCCTCCTTTCATTATATTGATTATTTAATTAATATTTAATGAACTGGAGTCAACAGGGGTGCCTCCAACCACTTGATGGCCAGTTTGACTTCAGTTAACCTCATCGAGGTTCATTGGAGTTATTGATGCGCTACCACTTGTTGGTTGGCATGCAATGACATGTGTCTGAGCTACTTTCAGTTAGACTCGGTCATTTATTGCACCCTGACTTCAGTTAGGAATCAGTAGAGTTAATCGGCACTTGATCAGTTGGTTAAATAGTGTGTTTACTATGGCTTACAGTAAGTTAAGCTACATGCACTCATTCAATTTGAATGACCTCCTTGGGAATTTGAATTGTCTTGGCATTCATGCATCTTGCATGATCATTGTATTGTATCATCATCATTTCATTTGATTATATAGAGATGCTATTTCCATTGCAGCACCATTTTGCCAATTTTATGCATATTTTTCTGAATTATTTGTGTTAGAATAATCAACCCATAGTTTACCCATTTAGACATTAATTTAATTATTTCTGTCTTATTAGCGTAGTTCATGTGTCCCAACTTGTGCAAGTTGTGTTTTACCTATCCATAGTGGTCAAACTTGCCTTATTTGACTCATGTAGTGCATGGGAAAGCCCAAGGAATCAAATCTACTTTATTCCTGGCCTCCTAGGTGCCCTTCTGCTTTTTCTGCTTTATTCCGTGCTTTTTCAGTGTTTTAAGGAAAATAGAAAAGCTAGACTAGGTGAGGTGAACTAGTTTTTCGTCCTCTTCATCCTCCACTCTTTTCTCCATGAAAAAGCATGTATGAGATACCATTCCACCACTCTTTAGCTTTCCTAAGCCATTTTGCTAATTCGTGAGCTCCATGACATATTTGGGATCAGCTTTTTACACCTATGGGGGATTTGCTTATTTTTAGTAAGACTGATTTATGCTAGATTCGAATTGCTCCTCATGCATTCGAATCCCTGATGTATGTTATTTATTCAAAAACCTATGTTATTACAGGGTTGGCTAATGTACACTGATTTTAATACAGTTTAGTGTTCAGCTCCAATTTTCAGTCTCTTTGTGAGTGATTTTGCATGATCAATTGTTAATTGTTGTGAGTAAAATTAATCTATCACCTGGTTCAATTTCCACATGGTATCAGATCCATTGCAGATTGTTTCTCTCCTTCAAAAATTGTTTTGCAGGTTTGACATCAGTGACTGGGAGCCTTCTACTGACAGTCGGGACAGATTTTCTAAGCTATGGATCAATCACAGAAAACTATCTTGACTCCCTTCAATTTATTTGAATGGAAAGCAGAGATGGAGATACTGTTGAGAGCGAAAGGCCTCTACAAGGTGACTATGGCAACAGAAGCAGATCCCAATGCAGCTGCAGAGAAGATAAAATGGCACAACAGGAGGGATAAGGCTTATGGCCTCCTGTGTCTGAGTATTTCCAGAGACCTCCTTTTCCATCTTGATGGATTGACATCACCGAATGAAGTATGGGTTAAACTTGTTGATATTTTTGGAAAGACAGATGAGATGAGGGGACATCAAATCGAAAATGAGTTGATTTCTCTGAGTCCAACGAGCTTTGAATCCCTGCAGCTATATTTCTCCAAGTTCAAAGCACTAGTTTTGCAGCTGAAACAGTGTGGTATCGAAAAGAAAGATGATCAGCTCGTACTGGCCATCCTCTCGAAGCTAGGCCCTAATTATTCAGTGTTTGTTTCGACCTTCTATGCCATAAAACTGACAGCTCAAACCTGGAAGATGCCTAGCCTTGCAGATTTCATGGAATCTCTCACACAAGAACAGGACATGGTGGTGATGATGGGCACCATCAAACCATCCAAAGATCAAGCTTTGATTTCTGGAGATTCGAAGGTGGATTCAAAAAGAAAAAAGAAAGCTAAAAAGCCACCTGATCAAAAGAGAGACAAGAAACAGTCTCCGGAGGATCCACAAGGTCCCAAGAAGAACTACCAGAAGAAGAAAAACAAAGGTGAAATGAACAAGTGTGCATACTGCAATAAGGGAAATCACTCTGAAAGCTCTTGTATGAAAAATCAGATAGACATGCTGACCCAACTCCTGGAGAAGAATGGAATCTCCCTTCCAGAAATCTCAAAGAAGAGAGAAGGAGGATCAAGTTCAGATGACAGAGAGAGAGTTCATGCTCTAGTTGCTGGCACATCAAGCTCACCCAGTTTTATCATTGATTCTGGAGCTTCAAGACACATGGTTTCGACTAAGGAGGCCTTCTCCTCACTGGCCAAGTCGAAAGGACCATCTATAGTACTGGGAGATGACTCTCTCACTGAAAGTTTAGGCAAAGGAAAGATAGATCTTGATCATGGTCAGTTCAGCAATGTGCTGTATGTGCCTGGTCTTGCCTCCAACCTCCTATCAGTGTACCAGATGACCCACACTGGGTCTCCTAAGAAAGTCATATTCTCACCTGATGAAGTTGAGATCACAGAGATCTCAACTGGTAGATTCATTGCAAAAGGAGTTGTGAATCATGCTCAAAAGGTATACATGTTCTCACACTTCCTACCTTACTCAAACCCCTCTGCTCTTCTGATTCATGCTAATGAAGAAAGCAAGCTTTGGCATGAAATATTTGGCCACCTAAAATACAAATATCTTTCTAATCTTAGTGAAAAAGAGATGGTCATAGGGTTTCCCAAGATAAAATTTTCCAAAGGAGTCTGCCAAGGTTGTATCCTAGGAAAACACCCAGAGCACAAATTTGAGAGAGCTAGTCATGAGAGAACCTCTGCACCCCTCGAGCTGATCCACAATGATGTTGCTGGCCCATTCCCTCATATGTCCACGAGTTAGGCCAAATATGCATTACTTTCATTGATGACTTTTCCAGGTATTGTTGGGTTCACTTCCTGAAACACAAGTCTGAAGTTTTTGGCCTATTCAAAGTCTTTAAGGCTTTGGTTGAAAACCATTATGGAAGGAAACTCAAGGCCCTCAGATATGACAATGGTGGTGAGTATGTCAATTCTGAGTTTATTAATTATTGTGCAGATGCAGGTATTCAGATGCAGCATTCTATCCCTTACACACCACAGCAAAATGGTGTTGCTGAGAGGAAGTACAGATCACTGAAGGAGATGGAAACATGCATGATGGAGGCCAAAAATTTGCCACCAAAGTACTGGGGCGAAGCTATCAACTATGCAGCCTATATTCAGAATAGGCCGCCTCACAAACATCTTTATGGCATGACTCCCTTCGAAGCATGGAGTGGGCACAAGCCAGATGTGACCCATTTCAGGATTTTTGGCTCAAAGGCTTGGGCTAGAATTCCAACAGAGAAGAGGAAGGCTTTGCAGCCCCAAATCCAAGAGTGTTTTTTTGTTGGATACTCTGAATATTCAAAAGGGTAAAATTTGATAAATTTTAGCACAAACAAAGCCTTCATCGAAAGGTGTGTTCAGTTTGAAGAAGAACCCCTTGCAGCAGTGGAAGTTGGTGAAGCCTCTTCACCACCCGAACCTCAAGAAGTAAGTAAAGAGTTTGTTGACATGCTGATTATGATTTGTCTGATGGAGATGAGTTTATTGCAGACCCTAACATCCCTAAAAGTCCAAAATGGGCAGCCAATACACTACATGCAGCAGGTGAGCTAGCTGGGGATCCCAATGACCCAAGGAGGACTAGATCTCAGTTTGAGAGTGGTCTGTGCATGAAGGATCCTATGTTTGATGAAAAATGATATTTGATGGTGGATTCTGATCCTCAAACATATGAAGAAGCATCAGGAGATCCAATATGGCAAACATCCATGAAGGAGGAGTTCAGCTCACTCCAGAAGAGCAACACATGGGAGCTAGTGGATCTCCCCCCAGGGAGAAAACTAGTACACTGTAAGTGGGTCTATAAGACCAAATTTGCTGCTGATGGTTCACCACTAAAGTACAAGGCTATATTGGTAGCCAAGGGCTACTCACAGGTTCATGGCATAGATTACAATTAGACCTTTTCCCCAGTGGCAAAGATGGATTCCATCAGGCTAGCTCTAGCCATTGCAGCCTCAAGGCAATGGGAGGTACA
>LPNX010123080.1:152545-182566 GCA_001517045.1 Pseudotsuga menziesii
CTAGACCTTATATTTGTTATGCAATAAGTGTGGCTTCTATATTCATGGATCAGCCTCAAGAGATCCATTGGAAAGCAGCCAAAAAGATCCTTAACTTTGTTCAGGGAACAAGGACACATGGGATCTTCTATAAAGCAAAATCTGATCTTGATTTGATTGGATTTACTAATAGTGATTGGGCAGGTGATATTACAGATAGAAAGTCCACTTCAAGATATGTGTTCATGCTTGTAGAAGGGCCAATCAGCTGGTCAAGCACTCTCATCTACAAAAGCAGAGTACAGAGGAGTTGTTAATGCAGCGACTCAATGTTTATGGTTGCAGGGTTTACTTGGAGAGTGTGGCTTCGAAACAGAGTACTCAACTACCATCTACTGTGATAACCAGAGTACCATTCGAATCTACAAAGATCCAGTTCAGAATTAGAGAACCAAACACATTGAGATCCATATGCACTACATCAGAGAACTTGTGCATGATGGCACCATTCACCTACTCTTCTGCTCATCTTCAGAAAAAGTAGCTGATATTTTCACCAAATAATTTTGTGAGAAGACCTTCAACAATCTCAAATCACTGTTGGGGATTGCTGATCATGCTGTGAAAGCATGAGTGAAAACAAGATTCCAAAATTTTGTTTTATAGTCCATGTTTAAGGGAGGATTTTCCCAAGTTGGTTTTGCCTCTTTCCTTGTTTAAATGGACATGCAGTATGTAAAGGGTGACTAAGCCTTGTTGCTAGGCCCTATAATTTTCTGATATATTACTCATAAGTTAGGCTTAAAAGGGGGTGTTATAATAATCAACCCATAGTTTACCCATTTAGACATTAATTTAATTATTTATGTCTTATTAGCCTAGTTCATGTGTCCCACCTTGTGCAAGTTGTCTTTTACCTATCCATAGTGGTAAAAATTTCCTTATTTGACTCATGTAGTGCATGGGAAAGCCCAAGGAATCAAATCTACTTTATTCTTGGCCTCCTAGGCGCCCTTCTGCTTTTTTTGCTTTATTCCCTGCTTTTTCAGTGTTTTAAGGCAAATAGAAAAGCTAGACTAGGTGAGGTGAACTAGTTTTTTGTCCTCTTCATCCTCCACTCTTTTCCCCATGCAAAAGAATGTATGAGCTGAAATTCCACCACTCTTTAGCTTTCCTAATCCATTTTTCTAATTCTTGAGCTCCATGACATATTTGGGATCAGCTTTTTACACCTATGGGGGATTTGCTTATTTTTAGTAAGCCTGCTTTATGCTAGATTCGAATTGCTCCTCATGCATTCGAATCCCTGATGTATGTTATTTATTCAACAACCTATGTTATTACAGGGTTGGCTATTGTACACTAATTTTAATACAGTTTAGTGTTCAGCTCCAATTTTCAGTCTCTTTGTGAGTCATTTTGCATGATCAATTGTTAATTGTTGTGAGTAAAATTAATCTATCACCTGGTTCAATTTACACACTTTGTGAGACTGTGTTTTCAGTTCCTATACCACTATGACAAATCAATATGGTATCAGAGCTCATGACAGGATGAAGCTCAGATCTCTCAAAAAAAAGGTTTTTGACAGATCTTGCATGAAAATTGAGCTAAAGCTCAAAAATCCAGCACTGCACCATAAGCCAAGGTTTACCACTTAATACCCCAAGTAAAGGAATTGTTGGTCAATATTTCTTAATCAACTATGCTGGGTGTGATGAAAGCCTAAAATGTGCAGGCTGTCCAACCTTATGGTGTCCCTTTTGTTGTGATTTGCGAGTTTTAACAGGTGAAAGCATTTGCTCTAGCAGTTTCAGATGGCTTCTTCCATAGAAATATTGACTCTGTTCAATTTCCATTCATGGAAAGGAGACATGGAGATCCAACTACGTGCTAGAGGACTCTATAGGGTCACTATGGACACTAAAGAAGAGCCTTATTATGTGACAGACAAAGCTATATTCTTGAACAAGAAAGATGAAGCATTCGAATTCTTGTGCCTCTCTATTTCCTAGGATCTTCTCTTCCATCTCTCGGGATTAAAGACTCCAAAGTAAATATGGGACAAATTGTAAACACTGTATGGAAAATAGGATGATTTGAGAGTACGCCAGCTTGAAAATGAGTTGATGTCTCTCTAGCCTTCCAATTTCAAGACCTTAAATGATTTTTTCACAAATTTCAAGCACATTGTCTTACTGTTGAAGCAATGTAAGGTGGAGAAGGAGGATTATCAGCTCATCCTCACCATACTCTCCAAGATTGGAGCGGATTATTTGTTGTTTGTCTCTACATTCCATGCAGGGAAGCTCCCTGGATGGAAGATGCCTTCACTCAATGCCTTCATTGAGTCCTTAACAAGTGAACATGATAAGCTTGTCCAGATGGGGATCATCAGATACTCCCATGATCAATCCCTCCATATCTCGGGGCCCAAAGATCTAAAGGGTAAAGGAATGGAGCAGAAAAACCCAAAAACCAAATTCAAAGCTCCTAAGCCTAAAGTTGAAAACCAGCAGCATGAAGAGCCTTCCAGCTTGAAGAAGAACAAAGGAAAAGGGCATCATGGAAAGGAAAAAGTCAAGTGTTCATACTTTAGGAAGGGCTTCCACCTTGAACATGCCTGCATGAAAAAGAAAATTGATGAAGCTACCTCTATCCTTGAGAAAAATCACATCAATCTTCCGGAAATCTTTCGGAGGAGAGATCAACAGGATCAGGAACCACAGCATGAAAGAGGTCATGCCCTCATGGCAAGCACTTCGAAGTCTAAAGCACTCTTGATAGATTCTGAAGATTCGAACCACATGATGGTTGAAAGAGACTCATTCTCATCTTTGGAGACCAGACAATCCATTCCCATCCACATGGGAGATGACTCCACAATCACATCTGAAGAACAAGGTACTGTATATCTTGAGCATGGTTATTTTTCCAATGTTCTATATGTACCATCTCTTGCATCAAACCTCCTAAGTTTTTATCAAATGACACATACAGGAGTTCCCAAGAGATTATCCTTTATCCCAGATGATGTATAGATCACAAAACTTGCATCTAGAAAACTTGTAGCAAAAATCCTTGCAAACCATCATGCAAAAGCCTACAAGTTCTCCCATTTTGTGGCAAATACAAAGCCCAACGCATTGCTGACTCATGGAAATGAGTTTAGTAGACTATGGCATGAGAGGTTTGGCCATATGAACTTCAAATACTTGCAGAAATTAAAGAATAATTCTATGGTTGAAGGCCTCTCGGTCATCAAAGCTACCACTGGAATTTGCAAGGGTTGTGTTGTTGGAAAGCACCCTGAGCATAAGTTCGATCGGGGGAAGGCAAGCCAAGCATCTTGCATATTGGGACTGATACATTCTGATATCAGCAGTCCCATGCCTATCACATCCATGAATGGATCAAGGTACGTTCTGACTTTCATTGATGACTTTTCCAGATACACATGGGTCTCTTTTATCAAAAAGAAGTCGGAAGTCTTGGAAAAATTCACTGAATTGAAGGCCTTGATTGAGAATGCATCTGGCCAAAAGATCAAGATCTTGAGATATAATAATGGCAGGGAGTATGTTAGTAATGATTTACTACATATATGTTCCCAAAGTGGTATTCAAATCTAGCATTCAATCCCCTACACTCCTGAGCAGAACGATGTAGCGGAGAGGAAGAATCGGTCTCTCAAGGAGATGACCACCTGTATGTTGCAATCAAAGAACTTGGCTGCAAATTTGTGGGAGGAAGCCATGCATGCTGAAGAATATATTCAAAATATATTTCCACACTCATCTATGAAAGGGAAGACCCCTTTCTAAGCATACTTTCGACACAAGCCAGATGTGTCGAATCTGCGGGTGTTTGGGTCCACTGCATGGGCCTGAATTCCACTTGATAAAAGGAGGGCTTTGCAACCGCAAAGCATAAAATGTATGTTTATTGGATATCCTGATGAATCAAAAGGTTTCAAGCTGCTAGATATAAAAAAAAAATAGATCATGATTGAAATTAGTGTCAAATTCGATGAGCCTCTTGAGGAGGTAAAACTAGTGAAGGAGAAAACTGTTGAATTTCCTTCCTATTCTACTGAATATTTGGATGATGTAATTGGGGGTGATGACCCTGATTTGGATCCTCTGATTTCTGATATCAGTGTACAGAAAAAATTAGATGATAAATAAGAACCTAAAGTACAAAATCATTTCCCAACTTGGGCCTGATAGACAATCTCCTCCGCAAGAGATAACATTGGAAATCCGGATGATCCAAGGAGAACCTGGTCCGATTTCCAAAGAGCATGTATTGTGCTCTCTTGTCCAGATAATTTGGTGTTTGAATATTGTTATTTGATGCTAATTTCAGACCTTAATTCTTAATACCATGCTCGGAAGGTTCCAATATGGCAAGTTGCATGGATGAGGAGATGAATTCTCTTCAGAAAAACACCACTTGGGAGCTAGTTCCTCTTCCTCCGGGGAGGAAATTGCTTCAATGGAAGTGGGTGTTTTGGACTAAGGTTGTTGTTGATGGTAGCACCTGAAAATATAAGGAAAGTCTGGTAGAAAAATGTTTCTCCCAGGTCCAAGGTGTGGAATACCATGAGACTTTTGCACCAGTTGCAAAAATGGACTCCATCCACCTAGTTTTGGCAATTTCTCAATCTAAGCACTTGGAAGTGCATCATATGGATGTTAAGTCATCATTTCCACATGGATATATTCATGAGGAGATATACATGAAGCAGCCCAAGGGATACATGTAATACCCCCAGTTTTGACCCTGGATGCATTAAAAGGTACATGATTTATATATTGTAATTAATCATGGTGTGGAGCTAAAGGCAAAAGCCCCACCATCGATTTGGTTGTGTTATGTTTTGGAAATTGGGATCATTGCCGATGTTATATCATGTTATCTGGCACATAATGGTTTTGGAATCATGTAAACATGCACATTAATTAAAATAAACCTACAACTAACTACGACAGTGCAACGTTGAATGAAAAGGGAATGATTCCTAAGGTTAAAGGTGGGGTTGTCCAACCCATGGGGGTCATTGAGAGTTTGCCACATGTCGGGAACCCATTTAAACCTCTGATGTCTATTAGTTGGGAGAAGTTATGGCTAGGCAGTGGTGGGTGGAAGGACTTCCAGTCTTCACCCCATGAACACTCCATCAGCAACTCGCTCTTCCTCACGTGGGGGGCAGAGGAACGGTCACCATTCTCCCCCACTCTTTCCACTCTTCCACTGACGGTTTTGTTCTTCCTCCCACCATGAGTCATTCTGGTTATCCTCATGCAAAGAGAGATTCTGCTTCCTCTCACACCATTGGGGTTCTCCATCATGGTTTTGTCTGGGCCATCTCATGCACGCAGGGGTCTGCTCTGTTCTTCCTTCTCTCGTTGATTGTTGGTTGGGGGTATGTTCTTCCTCCCATTCCAACGGGGGGTCAATTATCCCTTCTCTCATTATCTAAGTGTGTAAGCCATTCATGCTTAGGGGCTGTGGTTATGTGTGTTATTCTCACGTCTTGTGGTCTGCATACATGTTCTCCCTTATCCAGGATTGAGAATCAGACTTCTCTCATGTTTGGGGACTGTGTAAGGTTGCCGTCACTTCATGGTTGAGATGGAACTAGGGTTTTCCCCCTGATTTGGTAGTTTGTTGCGGTTTCCCTCCATTGTTCATGGCTTGTTGTAGTTTTCCCCCACATTGTTTGTTGTTGTGAATGCAATCATATTTTGGTTGCCTCCAAGTTGTTTTGGCCATGCTAGGGCCAAGAACAACTCTAAAACATCTTGTTTTACCTGAGCTGTGTTCACCTTTTCATTTGGTTTGTTACCCTATCGTCTTTGTTTTCTTCACAGAGTTATGAACTAATCGTTTTACTATGGTATGTAGTGGGTGGTATTCAAACTATTTAGATCAGGATTAGAGGCTGGGTATGCTTGAGAAACCTGGCGTTGGGAGCCACTCAGACCTAATTAGATTGCTGGCCTTCTTGTCCACAACCCTTGAAGAGTATTGGAAAGGGAAGTCATAGCCCGAGGGACTACGAAGCAGAGAAAGGACTGATTCCTGGCGTTGGGTGTGTGGATGTATTAGAAGTTAGGTTAGCTCTAGTATGGGCACCCTTAGTTCTCCATTGAGACCACCAGCTTAGCATTGAGCCTTTCCTAGCTCCTTGACGCCCTGATAAACTCATCCGTGTTGACTTGGATTTTATGTGTAACCTTGGCTATGTGTAAGACTGCTTGACCCTTATACATTGGGGAATCATGCCCAGCTCGGGGGTGGTAGTTTTGCTGAGAGATTGATGAGCACACTAGCCTATGGTTGGGTGGAACGTTGCAGTGACGTAGCTGGTTGTGGGACGAGCTCTTATCAGATGAGTATTCTTGCCCATATTGCTTCTACATTTACATTTACTGATGAATCATGATGAACATGTTGATGCCTAAATGAATGTATGTTTGCTTCCGCTATGCATATGAAGGATTATGCGTCTTAGCATGTTTTATGTTTTAATATTTTTATTTCAGCATTATATGCCTATTCATGTTCATGGGTCTATTTTCCCGTATGTTGGTGATAGTAGCGTCCTCTTCACCGGTCGAAGGGTCGGGGACATTACAGTATGGTATCAGAGCTCTGGTTGTAGCATGGGCCTGAATGGGCCATGAGGATGCAGTGATAGAGCTTATGTTGCAGCATGGGATTAAATGGGCCATGAAATATCAGCTAGCAGAGGCAGGTTTCCCTCTGCCTAGCAGCAATCAGAAAAAGTTCTAGAAATTTGGTTGAAAAATTCTCCAAGTGCCAAACTCGTCGAATCATCGGAGGACTGAGTGGGAACATCCTCCGATATAGCGGAATGCTTAATCGGAAGACCATCCAACGAGGGACTAGTGGGAGGTTTTGTGAAACTTTGGCTTAAGTGTTGGAACCTTTAGCCCATCGAAGGACTAAGGGAAAAGGTCCTCCAACACCGGGGACGTGTTAGACTGAAGATCACCTGCGGCGGGAAGAAATTTCAAAAATTTGACGAAGTAATGGAATCATCGAAGATCGGCAATGATTAGTTGATAGCATCACCAACGCTCAACTGATTATGTTTCCGATGCGGTGAAATTTTGGTGACTACATCGGAAGAGGTTAGATGATCTTGTGCCATCGTTGCGGATGGCTAGAAAACTACAGTTCCGACGGGTAGAGCCTCCAAACGTCGATGCCGTAGAGGATAGAGTATCCGACGACCGATGCGGTGGAAGAAAGAGGAGGAAAGTCCAAAAAAATTCTAAGGCACGAGATCGTTGGCCATCGAAAAATGATAGTGGTATTCATCGCTGATAAACAGCGGAAGAAGTTAGTGGTTCAAGCATCGTCATTGCAGAAGCCTCTGACGGTTACAGATTCCACTTGGTGATGCCATGATGGTTGTGTTTCAGTCACGGATTGGAAGTTGTTAGTTGAACGGCAACGAATAAGGGAAGATGGAGTTGATGGATTTGGAGAAAGATAGAGGAAGCTCTCATCGACAAATAGTTAAACGAATCAGCGAAAGAGATGGTTGAGCCGATGAACCGGAAAAGAAGACTAGAGAGAAAATTTTGAAAATTTTTCTAAGTAGTAGAATCATCGGCCATCAGCGAAGATTAGTTGATGATGTTGTCGATGAACATCAGAAGGAGTTAATGGTTCGCATGTCGCCATTGCAGAAGTATAAAGAACTAAACCTTTCGATGGGTAGAAAATCCAACTGTGGATGCCGCAGTGACTAGAGGTTTCGACCGCCGATAGGCTTGTGCCACGGAAACCTTAGAAGGATCATTGGTTGCCGTTGCAGAATTTTAGAGCACTAAGCTTCCGATGGGAAAATGTTCCGAATGCCGATGCTGTGATAGTGGTGCTTCAGATCACCAATAGACAGATGAATAAAGTGTCGACGGCAGAAGATAAGACGAAGAAGAAAGAACCGAAGGCTTCGGCAAAAGTTAGTTGTTTGGAAAGCCGACACGGTGATAGACAAGGGAAGAAAAATTCTGAAATTTCTCTAAGTGCAGAAAGCGTTGGAAAAGTTTAGTGGATCCGATAGCCGATGAGTGTCGTCGAAAGAATTTAGTCGATGAGCTTTTGCAGTTGCGGCTGTCAGTTGAACTATCGTTCCGACGACTAGAAGTTTCGATCACCGATACAGTGGAGAAGTTTACAGGATCAAACCACCGATCGGAGAATTATAGTTGAAGTGACCGCCGATCGAAAGGGATTAACGATTGGTGAACCGTTGTTGCGGAAACCTAGAGAGATAGTCGTCCGATGAACAGAGGGTCTAATTACCGATGCCATAGTGGCCAGTGTACTCGATTACAATACGTCGCAGTCCTTGGCATCGTCAATAAATGATAAAGGGCTCAAAAGCTTAGACAGATGGGGATCCGAAACAGTGGAAGACGCTAGCTATTTGACCGTCGATGAACAATCCTTGGCATCGCCAATGCAGCGCAAGGCTTAAGGTTTCTAATCGCCAATAAAGTTCAGAAAGCTAGATGACTACGGGCTTGATATAGCAGAAGGAAATAGACGAACAGACCTTCGATGAGCACAAAGAAAACTAGAGCTTCTGGCCGCTGAAACTTCGGAACATTAGTTGGGATGAGACCCGATCCTGTACAAGGAAATTTGGGTTCTTCGAAGTGGATTTCTCAAGCATTTTTCAACTGTTTTTTAGTGGATTTTTCAGCAATTCCAGAGCTGAAAAGGAAGAAGAATTCTAGGTGGTTGAAGTTGACAATTCAGACTAAAATACAGTTGTGTTTTTTGCCTAAATTTCATGAAAATCATCATGTTAGAAGTGGTGTGGTTTTCACACCCGAGGTCAGAATGAAGCATGTGGATAGGCATTGGAAAGATTATCCTGCAGGGAACAAGGGGGAATTCCTAGAGTTTGATTGCGATGTTGTAAAGTACTAGTGGCTGTTAGTATGGACAAACCAGTTGTTGTGTGGAAGAGGAGTTCCATGCAAAGATGAGGGATTTGAAAAGGAAAAATTCCTTAAACCCTGTCTTGCTAATTATAATTACATTTATAAGTTTCATACATGAAATGTATGAAGATATTCCTTGCATGCATAGGAAATTACATGTTGGTAAGATTAGTGAGAATTATACATGTATAATCAACCACTAATTGTAATTATTAAATTGATGTTGGCATTAGTGGAAAAAAACCAACGACAACATGGACATGGTTGAATATGTTGTTGATGCTGACGAATGTGACTAGAAACCCTATGGAGAAAGTGATAAGGCAACAAGTCTAGAATCAAAAGTTGGTGAGCAAATTCTGCAATCTCCTGCAAAGGACCAACCAAACTGGCAATGTCAAGGGTGTAATTAGAACCCATGAAGGTAAGGGTTTGATTATGACAAATTGCATGGAGTGGTAAAGGTAAGAGATCTCATACCATGTGGGTATTTGAATTTTATACTGCATTCATATAGAAATATGTTATGCCTGTATTATGTTGCTATGAGCTTAGTAGCTCGAAGAAAGTAAGCACTGATGATCTTGATTATAGTAATGCAACCTATATGAAGTAGTCATGGATAGGCCATGCATGGTATGTTTAAATGCATAGTATTCCTGAATCAATGCAAGATGGCATTGAGTGGGTATGCATTAATAGATTCTCTAAATCTTGTAGTTATGCATTGAATGAATGCATATGAAGGGTGTGAGTAACTGATTACATAAGTATAGGTGCAAATGGTGTGATGCATTGCATGAATGCATTGAGATAGTGCATGTGATATTATGAATAACTAATGGCTGAAATGATGAATTGATGACAATTCTAGAACCATTTCAAGAGCTGTTATGAATGCGGGATAGTAAGTGCATGAAGAGGGTAGTCATGATCAATTGGCTGCCGAAAATGCTCTATGGAGGAGCAAGGTGGTACAAATGATACACTTGTGAAGTAAGGAGTATCTAAACATATCATATAATTGCATAAATGATGTGATTGTACCCTGTAATTTAAATTATGATAATGATTGTGTGGAGTAGATGAGTTTTGGCAGTATCGATGTGATAAATAGTTGGAAGTATTTGAATTTATAAATTCTAAAAATGCTTCAGTGATTGTTGTAGCAATGAAAAGGTTATGTGCATCAAGACTTACCAAGTGTTTGGCTGATTGAAGTTTAGGTTTCAGGTAGATTGTTTAGAGCATGGCAATGAGAGTAAGACCATGACAAATGCCGAATCTACCATGTGAAAGAGCCAAACCTTATGAGAAGAGTCTCATGGCTATAAAAATGGTTGTACGCATAATGAGTTGCTAAATTTGAATTGTGAATTTCAGATTTAAGAAATTGCTGACAACTACTAATCACTATTGGCTTGCATAAGATTGTGTCAGGAGGACGCAATGTAAGTGGGTATTTATGTTATGCTAGTAAGAATAAAATTATAATGGGCATAGTGGTGTTGCTTACAAGAGACCCACAATTGAGGATCACCTCATTGCCAAGCAAATCAATTTCTGTAATAAACAGGGTTGCAAATTCTCATTGAATTTAAGTACTCATGTGATTGCTTGGTTATGGAACAATCAAAATTGGATTGTATTATCAGATAATGATTGACTGTTTGGCTATTTGATGAATGTGCCAGGGGTACACACTGCAGAAAGATCATGTGTGCTGGCCTGTAGGAGCCAAACTTCATGGGAAGGTTTTCCCTTATCTTGGAAATGGGTTTCGAGTGAAAATTCATTGGACATTTTGGGAATGTCTCATCTACACTGCATGTTTGGTAAGAAACATGAGTGAGATGGTATAGGTTATGTCGGTAAGACATGTGTGGATACGAAATGTAAGGAAGAATTGGGATGGCAAACTGAGGGACTATCAACTCAGAGAAGGGAGCCCCCATTCCTCCTTAACGAAGGAATACAGCCTCGGCAAAGGGATAAGTGTTATGTGACCCTAGCTAAGAATATGCGTGACAAATTATTAAAATTCCATATGCAGAACATGTTTTTGAAAGTTTATTTCCATTATGACCGATTTCTTGAGTATGAATAGGGCCTACATGGCACACACCGAAAAAGGGTGCACACTTTTCTGATGTCGGATCATGAAAGGGTTTTTCAATATTGATTACACCCTAGGGAGTGGACACACTCCTGGTGTCTCGATACTTGATAGAGAATGATATGAAACATGATTACCGTTTTTAGAGCGATAATGCTAACAAATATGCTTATATTGTTTGTCTTGTCAGGCTAAACAGATGTAGTATGGTATTGTACACTGAATGGACAATGGCTTGAGCTTATCCTACCTCCTGCTAAAGAGCATAGAGAAGGAGACATTCCTAAGGGACTGTCAACTCAGAGAAGGGAGTGGTCTCTTGTGTGATATGGGGTAGTGTAATTAGAGCTCACTATCGAAAATTAGACATTCCTGAGGGACTGCCAACTCAGAGAAGGGAGTGGCCTCTTGTGTTGATATAAGTGCATGTGTTATTGTTGATGGCCTGATAGGCCCAATGGTGTTGGCTTGGCTAATGATTGGTTTTTGATATAAGTGCAGGTGATTGTTGACGGTCTGATAAACCCAACTGAAGGTTGGCTTGATTGTTCCTGATATATATATATATATATATATATATATATATATATATATATATATATAAGGATGTTGTGAAGCAGCCTACATGCTGACCTAACATCCAAGTCCATAGGCGATCCCAAGGCTTGCAAACCGAAGCAGGATCCTGTGGACCAATGAGGAAACGCACAATACAGATAAGTATTGGATTATTTTGTAAATTCTCGCTTAAATAATATACATGTGTATATGATTTGGTTATGATGTTTTAAGCTCTTGTTTTAGAGATAAAAACTGAGGAGAATAAACTAAACATGTGAAACTATTCAATGTTTGAGTATAGGTATCGCTGGGAGTGAGGACTATGAGAGCATCCTAGGGGTGCATGAGGACAAGTGACTGTCTTGAAGAGCTCAAAATGAGCAGTAATGAAAAAGGTGCTCATGAGACTGTGAAGGTCCAAGCAACCAAGAAAAACCATGTGGGGAGGCTCCATGGTTGAGAGGTATGAAATAGACTGGAGACACTAAGTGTCATGACCAAGAGGGATTGGTCCATCATTCATAGTGAAGTGAAAGAGGCTGAGAACATAAAAAGCCACAACAGTGGTGTGGGTTCCAGGATGGAACAAAACAAAGAGGGGAAAAACTCTTGCTGCTCTCTCTTGCATTTTTTATTATATACATATATATACTTATGCATTGTGAAAACAAAAGATTGTTGAATGCATGTATGACTGAAAATAGAATGTGTGTGTTTACTTAAAGTAAATTGTGAATGCTGGAATGGTTAATTCCCCACCCAAGAATGGACATGAATGAGCTCATGTGCATGTTGGGAAGGCATGAAAAATATGAAAGTCTCCGTGATGAGACTTGGACTGTCATGCCAATTGGGAAATAAATTGACTGATTTTAATGCCTATATTATCCTTGTTCTAACAAAATTCCAATGGTGCATTTCACAGGTGATAAAAGTGAAGCCCACTGTGCACATTGATCATGGCAGCAGACCAAAAGTTGTTGGAATTGGCTGGAAGTCTCCTTCAAACGATTGCCAGGACCCAAGAGAATCTTGGAGAGATGCTCAAGATACAGAAAAGGCAGAATGAGATGAACTACTAGATTTTGCAAGACTCTATTGGTTTGCAAAAGGAGGTAAAAATCCTTCTGGGAGTAATCCGTAAAAGTAAGGAAAGTGGATCAATGATGGGATATTCGTCCAAGCGATATATTAAGGAACGTTCCAAGCATGAAGACTCAAAGGAAATTGACCAGGTAAAGATGAAGCAGCCAGCGAAATGTTGGAAATGCGGAGGACATCATTTACGCCAGGACTTCCCAACGAGGGAACATAAAGAGGGCAGCAGCCACAAAGTTCCTTGACTTGGGGATGAGCCAAAAGCTGAGAACCAGTAGGAGAAGCTCGTGGAAGTGGAGGGGCTTGGTCCTGAAAGTTCAAAGTAAATAATTGAACCTGGGACAGATCAATAAATTTTTGAAATTTTGGATGTGCAAATTGTATATGTATTCCTATGTATTGGAACACCGAGGACATTGTTATTCTAAGGGGGAGGGGATTGTAATACCCCTAGTTTTGACCCGAGACGCATTAAAAGGTACATGATGTATATATTGTAATTAATCGTGGTGTGGAGCTAAAGGAAAAATCCCCATCATCAATTTGGTTGTGTTATGTTTCGGCAATTGGGATCGTTGCTGATGGTATATCATGCTATCCGGCACATAATGGTTTTGGCATCATGTAAGCATGCACATTAATTAAAATAAACCTACAACCAGCTACGACGGTGCAACATTGAATGAAAAGGGCATGATTCCTAAGGTTAAGGGTGGGGTTGTCCAACCCGTGGGGGTCATTGGGAGTTTTCCACGTGTCGACCACCCATTTAAACCTCTGTTGTCTGTTAGTTGGGAGCAGTTATGGCTGGGGAGTGGTGGGTGGCAGGACTTCCAGTCTTTGCCCCACGAACACTCCACCAGCAAACTCGCTCTTCCTCACGCAAGGGGCAGAGGGACAGTCACCATTCTCCCCCACTCTTTCCACTCTTCCACTCACAGTTTTGTTCTTCCTCCCACCACGAGTCATTCTGGTTATCCTCACGCAGAGAGAGATTCTGCTTCCTCTCGCACCGTTGGGGTTCTCCATCGTGCTTTTGTTTGGGCCATCTCGCACAGGAATAGGTCTGCTCTGTTCTTCCTTCTCTTATCGATTGCTAGTTAGGGGTCTGTTCTTCCTCCCGTTCCCATAGGGGATCATTTCTCCCTTCTCTCATTATCAGATTGTGTAAGCCATTCACGCTCAGGGGGTGTCATTATGTTTGTTACCCTCACAGCCTGTGGTCTGCATACCTGTTCTCCCTTGTCCAAGATTGTGAATCAGACTTCTCTCCTGTTTGGGGACTATGTAATGTTTCCGCCACTTCATGGTCGAGCCAGAACTAGGTTTTTTCCCCTGATTTGGCAGTTTGTTGCGGTTTCCCTCCATTGTTCGTGGCTTGTTGTAGTTTTCCCCCACATTGTTTATTGCAATGAATCCAATCATATTTTGGTTGCTGCAAAGTTGTTTTGGCCACGCTAGGGCCAAGAAAAACTCTGAAACATCTTGTTTGACCTGAGCTGTGTTCACCTTTTCATTTGGGTTGTTACCCTGGTGTCTTTGTTTTTTTCACAGAGCTATGAATTGATTGTTTTACTGCAATATGAAGTGGGTAGTCTTCGGACTGTTTAGAGCGGGATTAGAGGCTGGGTATGCTTGAGAAACCTTGCATTGGGATCCACTCAGACTGAATTAGACTGCTAGCCTTCTTCTCCACAACCCTTGAAGAGTATTGGAAAGGGAAGTCACGGCTTGAGGGACTGAGAAGCAGAGAAAGGACTGATTCCTGGAATTAGGTGTGTAGATGTATTAGAAGTCATGTTAGCTCTGGTATGGGTGCCCTTAGTTCTCCATTAAGACCACCATCTTAGCATTGAGCCTTTCCTAGCTCCTTGACTCCCTGATAAACTCATCCGTGTTGACTTGGTTGTTTTGTGTAACCTTGGCTATGTGTAAGCCTGATTGACCCTTATACCTTGGGGAATCATGCCCAGCTCGAGGGTGGACGTGTTGCTAAGAGATTGATGAGCAATTTTCCCTATGGTTAGGTGGAACATTGTAGCGATGTAGCTGGTTGGGGGACGAGCTCTTATCAGATGGGTATTCTTGTCCATATTGCTTCTACATTTACATTTACTGATGAATCATGATCAACATGTTGATGCATGAATGAATGTATGTTTGCTTCCGCTATGTATATGAATTATTATGCATCTTAGCATGTTTTATGTTTTAAGCTTTTTATTTCAGCATTATATGCCTGTTCATGTTCATGGGGCTATTTGCCCGTATGTTGGTGATAGTAGCGTCCTCTTCGCTGGTCGGAGGGTCGGGGAAGTTATAATACATTTCTGATCCATATTAGGTTTCCAAGCTAAATAAGTCACTATACGGGTTAAAACAGGCCCCAAGAGAGTGGTATTCGAAGATGGATGTCTTCCTTCTCTCGCAAAACTTCCAAAGCTGTAAATCAGATCCAAATGTGTATATACAACAGTATTATTGTCATTTTATTATTATTTTTTTATATTTTGATGACTTACTGATCACAGGTAGCACAGTTGCTTCTATTTCAGTCATCAAAACTGCTCTCCATAATGCATTTGAAATGAGCGATTTGGGGCTCTTAAAACAATTTTTGGGGCTCGAAATTGAGAAAAATTATGATGGGATAATGGTCACTCAGTCCAAATACATATCAGACCTGTTATTCAAGTTTAACATGGTTGAATGTAGGGATTCTCCATTCCCTTTCCTTTCAGGGATCAGCCTTGAAGAAGGAAAAAGCACACCTCCCATGGACTGCACTATTTATAGACAACTAATTGGTAGCTTGTTGTACCTTACTCATTCTAGGCCTGATATATGTTATGATGTGAATGGTGTATCAAGATACATGTAGCAGCCCCATGATCTTCATTGGAAGGAGTCCAAGAGGATCCTCCAATATATTCAAGGAACCAGGACCTAGGGCATTCACTATGTTGCAGACTCCGAGCTAGAGCTGGTTGGTTACACAAATTACAATTAGGCGGGTGATTCTATTGATCAGAAGTCTACTTCCAGATATGTCTTCATGTTTGGTGGTGGCCCCATTTTCTGGTCTAGTGAAAACCAGTCCGCCATAGCATTGTCTTCAGCAGACGTCGAGTACCGAGGAGCAGTGAATGCTTGCATCCAAGCTATTTGGTTGCAAGGCATTCTTTCAGAGTTTGATATTGGTAGTACTTTGTCCACTATCCTCTTTTGTGACAATAAAAGTGCTATTAAGATATCCATATATCTAGTTACCAGGTAGAGGACCAAGCATGTGGATATACACATGTACTACATCAGAGAGTTAGTGCATGGCAAGACCATCATTCTGCAATACTGCCCGACTGATGAGAATATTGTAGACATCTTCACCAAGAGATTTTTAGAAAAGAAGTTCACTTACCTTCATTCATTGTTGGGGGTGAGTTCATCAAGGTGATCAGACTACTTTCAATGTTCAGCTTGAGGGGGGGTTTTTCCCACTAGGTTTTCCCTCTTTTCCTCACTTAGATTTATTTTTGACCATTTTTTTTAGTTACATTATTACACAGGGTGACCTATGGCCTTTTTTTCAGGGCCCTAGAATTTTTATGCACTTTATGTTTCTACTTCTCTAAGTATAGCTTAAGGGGGGGTGTTGGAGACATTTACCCACCATGCACACTTAATTTGGGTCAATTTGGCCTAGATAAACCACTATCCTAATTTTTATTGAATTAATTGACATCAGAGGAGCACTTTATGAAATCAACATGAGCACACCCACATCTACCTTCAGTCAAGGAGGCCAACTAAGCCTTCTCCTTCATTCGGGGAGGCTAACTGGAGCACTTGGAGGGTGATCTGAGTGTCATAAATGCATTTAATTGATAACTGATGGTTACAATTAGTTAAATTTGAGTGGTGAAGGTGCCTCCTTTCATTATATTGATTATTTAATTAATATTTAATGAACTGGAGTCAACAGGGGCGCCTCCAACCACCTCTGATGGCCAGTTTGACTTCAGTTAACCTCATCAAGGTTCATTGGAGTTATTGATGTGCTACCACTTGTTGGTTGGCATGCAATGGCATGTGCCTAAGCTACTTTCAGTTAGAATCAGTCATTTATTGCACTTCGACTTCAATTAGGACTCAGTTGAGTCAATCGGCACTTGATCAATTGGTTAACTAGTGTGTTTACGGTGGCTTACAGTCAGTTAAGCTACACCCATTCATTCAATTCAAATGAACTCCTTGGGAATTCGAATTGTCTTGGAATTCATGCATCTTGCATGATCATTGTATTGTATCATCATTCTTTCATTTTATTATACATAGCTGCTACTTCCATTACAGCACCATTTTGCCAATTTTATGCATATTTGTCTAAATTCTTTGTGAGACTGTGTTTTCAGTTCCTAGACCACTATAACAAATTAATACACCATACCACAATATTTGCAAAGCTCACCTTGCATTAAGCAATAAGGATAGGGTGTGCCTTTGATGAAGATATGGATAGAATCGATAGAGACAACGAGAATCATACTGAAAGGATAGTTTATGAAAACTTCATTCTTAATCCCTATAAAAAGGAACAGGAACCCCAATATTCATATTAGAAATATTGGTGTTGGGAATAAATGTACACAGCTCCATGATTGCAGGACAATCAGAGGTCAGTAGCCCAAATTCTAGAGCAAGGGAACGCCACTGTTTCCACAACCTGAGCCTAGGGACCTATAAATCATTCCAATAGAAGATACCTTTCTGAAGATAACTTGACAATATACAATATACAATGACCATCTGACCCAACACAAATGTTGGGTACAAGAAAGTCGTGTAGTAATGGGATAAAGTGTAGTGTATAATGAATGTTTTCGGCTCAGATACTAGGAAACTTGGATACGGGACAGGGACGCCACTTTTTGAAATAGAGTACTTGGGTAGGTTAGGGGTATTATATATATATATATTATAAATAACATGTCACAGTCACATCATACATGCATATTTCAAATTTCTTCATAATTTATGAATCATGATTGATAATTATAAATTCAATGATCCATATTTGATGTGGTGCAGTAGTCTATGCATAGACTGTTTATGCTAACAAATGTGTAAGGGATGTGCACCATGTTGTGTCCTTTTCAATAGTTAATACTTATCCTGTTATGGACATGCTTAGTTTCCCCTATCTTAGGAGCTACTGATATGCAATGATATCTATTGTCTTCAAGTATGTTCTTGATGCAAGTTTCACATATAGGAAGGTCCATAGCATATTCCACTTCTGGGAAGAACCGAGAATCTAGTACATATAAAGCACCCAATAGAACAATCCAATGTGTGAAGGGAGCTCAACATTTAGACGATTACCCTATATATGTCCTTGGTACCTGATCAAGCATAGGTTATATTTTCCATCTACTTCCATAACTCCAGAAAAATAACTATTTTATACTCCATGACACCTGTGATTCAGAAGCTTAATATTAATAGATTCAAAAAACCAATTAGAGAAATGACTATTGTAATGTTTCTGCTTATATTGTATGGCAAATTTCTTATCTGTTGAATCATATTTAACTTGTACTCTTTATTGATGAGCTAACTTGGGCCTTCATGCATGTGGAAATAAATTCTATATGGCTATGCTACAACATCACTTCTAAATATTGACATATATCATCCTTTTACAACAGTGACAACTATAAAGAGACATTTCAGACATGCTAAAAAATTCCCAATTCATATGAATATATATAAGAAAATATAATGAATCAAGCACAACAGGGTGGAAAATACTAATACAACTTGAATTTGTCCAATGTAAGGATTCCAATGCAATCCTTTAGCATAGGCTCAAATTATTTCATGAATCCAAAGAAATAAACAACCGAATCCTCAAAACTGACTCAGGAAAGTCAGTGTGTACAAGTAAACACATAAATTCTCTCTTTACAATGATAGTCCTCCATATAAACTAAAACAATCAAGGCACATGCATCCAATTCTCCTAGATAGAGGTACCAAACGTCCAAAACTCTAGAAGAACTTCCTATGAACAATTGAGCGGCCAGACTCCTCATATTTTGATTTTGAAATTTACATCTGAAATCCACATGACAAGTGCATATTTTTAGGTGAATCCAAAACTTTTTATGTGATCAAATTAAGAATATATAAACAACATACAATGCTCAAAATGAAGTAACTGAAACTAGTAGTACATACCTGCTGGAAAGTACTCAGAGAAGCTAAAATAGACCCTCCAATCCAGACACTGTATTTTCTTTCTGGAGGTGCCACCACCTTAATCTTCATGCTGCTAGGATCCCTCCCATCAAAACAACAAAATTTTAAAATATATATGGCCATATATTGATGGTTTTTTATTTTTTAATTTCCTAACTTTGAAGTTCATGAATTTCCCAACAAATATATTTTTCAAAATCCCCTGTTGTTCGAACACCTTATTTTTTCCTAAGCCTATAAACATGATACCTATTTTTTAATTAAACCAACCAGCCAAATTGGCACTGGTCCGATTGATCTTGTAGATTTGTGACCTTCCAAAGTATTACTATTGGGTTTAAACTTTGGACAAAATTGAAATTTCTATAGAGATCGACTTTTGGAACAATACAATTAACAAGATTGATCTGATTTTATTTTTATGCATTATATTACCATTGGTTCTTCTGTGATCTAAAACTTTGTTAAATTAGTGAAAGGGTTGTCCATTTATAAGTACTTTACAAAAGTAGTTGATAATATCCTTGCACTTTCTTATTTCCATTTATCTTTTCTAAATCATTGAGCAAGATTGTATTTTCTAACCAGTATTAATGCTAGGATTTGTCATGCTTCATGTGCTGAGATATCTTGGTGTCTAATACTGTTATGCAGTTTCCAAGCATGGGATCGTTGAAAGATGCTTTTACGAATCATAATACAACTCCTTTGTCTGCACATGGTTCTGGTCGAGGGGTTTTTAATACCCATTGGACGCCATCTCTAACACCGGCTCCTTATCAATCAGCTGCTCCTGTTAGGTTATCTCCTTGTCAATTGTTTCTCTTGTCAAATATTCAAATCTGTAGTTGACTTACTAAGAAAAGTAACTTGGTATGTCAAACTATACCATTTCCAATATTCTACTTGTTAATTTGTTAAGAATATATATAGTCAAGTATGCATTGCAATTGTACGGTAACTTTTGAATCAAATCTTAAAGTCAAGAGGGTTTTAGGAAGTTCTATTAATTCAATATTTCTCTAAGATTTTCCTTTTCTATTCAACCAATTTCAATATGGTTCTTGGGTTTGAATTTGTATGCTAAAAACAATATTTATCCTTTTTATTTTATTTTTGTGACCTTTCTACTTTACTGGAAAAGTTTGTTCTAGTTCTTTGTATTCTACAAGTTTACAATTTTTTTTGGGTTCTAATTCATGACAAATTGTTTTAATCCCATCTTATATTGAGATATATAATACTCTATATTATATTATAATATGATGATAATTCATTTCATTCTCGCCCCTGGGCCTGTTTTTTCTTATTATTTCTTGAAAGCCATAGCAAATACTCGGAGTCACATCCTCCACTCTTTTAAATGTTTCTTGAAGACTATGGCAATTTATTACGGTGTCATCGTCCTCTCTTTTCAAGTATTGTTGAATGACAAGCTATTGATGTTATCCCTTAGAAACTATGCTAATATGAACTTACTATACCCATCCATTAAACTGGGCTGTAAAGTCAACAAATATAGAGACTACTTTCACCTATTTTCTTATCCTGTGAAAATCATACAAATATGGACATTGACAATTATTTTTCATCAAATAATCAGGTTAACTAATGGAATGTCCTCTCCTTAGATATGAATATTTATATTAATGGCATACCCTCTCCTCAGGCATGTACCACTGTATTAATGGACTTAGAAGTTATAATGTTTTTCTGCTTGCAAGTAACTTTCGACACAGTTGTTGTGGACCTTCCAAGCCATTGTGGATGTCAGTTTCTAAGGAGTGTGGAGTTATGTTTGAGGCTTGTGCTAACAATATTAAATCAAAATTGAAAATTCTTCTTGAGTTAATATTGGATATGACAATGTTAATATTGGATATGTTGAAGTTAGCTGGAGGAGAGTGAGAACATTCTTCTGTGAGGGTTTTCCCTAGCAGCGGTGAATAGACTTTCTCTAGATTGACTTGATTCCATGATTGAACAAATGCATTTCCCATGAGAGACATTAATGGGAGAAACAATGCAATCTATTTCGTGGTTGAGATTGAAACATTTAAATCACTGGAAGAAGGAATCATCCCCCAGTTAGTCTCCGCAGATCCAAGAAAGAACTCTCTCCCTCTGTTTGGTAAGTTTACATCCAAGAAAGAACTCTCTCCCTCTGTTTGGAAAGTTTACAGCCTCTAGCCTAATCCAAGGACCATGTCGAAAAGTAGACCAATGAATTCCCAAGATCAAGGGTCAGGTAACTCTATTTGCTTGTGGTTGAGACTTATTTTTTAAATATCAAGAACAGGGAGGATAGAAACTTGATTTTTTGCTCTAGCTCATACTTCATGGGAATTGAAGCTTCTCTTAAACTGTCAGTCCTTAAACTTCAACCCTAAAGAGGAGATCATTGCAACCCCTACATGGGTTGGATGACCCCATATTCTGTTTATATTCTAGGATGAAGATATCAACATTTAGGGATAAGTTGGGCTGATACATTGACCCAGCTGAACCAAAAGGAAATCTATTAACCTGTCGACGCTTAGATTTCAACCCTAAAGAGGATATCACTACAACCCCTACATCGGTTGGATTACCCCATATTCTATTTATATTCTAGGATGAAGATACCAGCATTTGGGAATAGGTTGGGCTGATACATTGACCTAGCTGAACCAAAAGGAAGGCTATTTATCGGTGCAAGAATATATGTAGAAATGGATTTAGAGAAGGGCCTCATGGAGGTGTTATGAATAAACATGGTTAATTGGAACCATGTGCAAGAATTAGATTATGAGAAAACCCCATTTAGATGCAATTATTTCCATGAGTGTGGGAATTTTGCTAAAAGTTTCCAAAGGAATCAAGAGAAACCACTTCTCCCCAAGAAGCCCATGAACCCCAATAGTCAAAAGGAACACAACCCATTTAAGCCAACTAACAAAAAGAACTTAAAAGAATAGAATATGATTTTAACAGAAAATGCATGAATCACAAATGACAAAAAATTTCAAAACAAAACCACAATAAATCATCATATATCATCATATATTTGCAGAATTTGAGACGCGTAGATTTACCAGGCGTCGTTGTTGTATATGCCGATTTTTTCCAGAGTTCAGATAAAAACCCACTGTTGTATATGTTGTATATGGCGTTCTATTGTTTTATATGTCATTATGTTCCAATGTTCAGATATGAAACCACTTATTGAATAGGAGAAAGAAGCAACCAAACCAAAAATGGGGTGCGGAAAGATAAAGATCAAGAAGAACAAGATTAGGTTCACAAGCAGGTGAAGTCGTGGTGGTCTGATGAAGAAATCACATGCAAGAGATCAAGAATAGGGTTCACAGGCAGGTTACATCGTGGCGGTTTGATGAAGAAAGCACACATTGTATCATAAATACATAGCTGACGATGAAAGATGTAGACATGCAGCCCTATAAAATACCCCTTCGACGTAATCATAGAATCGGTGAATATCAATTGGAAGACCAGAAGTTATAAAATTTCAAATTTCCTAAATCATTGTACCATGAACCTGTGACAAAATATCAAACTCAGACCTGAAGGTACACTTGAAATCTTATTTTAAACACCTATTTGTACTGCTGTTACATGCAATAAAAATTTGCAAATTTCCAAATATATTCCTTGGTTGATGTGAGTGTGTTTCTCAATAATAAATACATATGTTTATATTTCAACTTAGAATTGTTTTTTCAGGTCGATATTGCATTTTCTAAGCACATCCCTGATGCTTACAGTAAACATATGTTCATGTTTCCAAAAAGCATCGGCTCTTAGAATTAATGTCCTCTTGTAGTTTTCATTTTTTTTAATATTTATCAATTCTTTAGCTCTCGTGACTTCCATTTTCATTGATCATTTTTGAAATTGGAAAATTTTATTTTTCACACATAATTAATATATATATATAGAGATTCTTTTCAAAACTATGCCACCTCAATTAATTTATTATCTTCTATCTACAAACTTTCTTGTTTGAGAATCTTTCATTCATCCAAGATTGGAGAAAGTGATAATTATTATCACTCGAAAATGCCTTTGAACCAAAGATCCCAAAGGTGTCATAAGTATCAGAGAGTAGGTTCGTGCCACTGATTAAACTTCCTCTCACTTCTAAATTAGTGCTTGCCAATTTGAGGGGGGTCCCTAGATGATTTGAGACTTAAAGCTTATTTTCATGGGGGGAAATTGTACCTCAAATATGCAATAAAATACTCAATATATTCATTTTCTTCTTCAAATCAGTAGTATAAACTTCAGATTTATGATTAAATATGTTTAAAAAACACAAAATTTGTAAATCTGTGATAATATTCCCCTGTTTCTGTGATGAAAGTTGCATAACAGAAAATAGAATTGACCAAAATAACAACCTAAAATCAACATTTTATTTCTTATATAAAATATCCCCCTTATAAATCTGCAACTAAGTTTGAAAACCAACAATGGTATTCTATGAAATTTCCCTTGAAAGAACTTGAAAATCCACTATTTTTTATGATGGGTGTCTTGTCCTTGGAATGATAGAGTGAAATGAAAAGAAAAATTGCAAAGAAAAAGATAATATTTGAATCTCACAAGCTCAAGAACTTCAAAACTAGAACTTTAAACATGTAAGAGATGTGCTAGATAGGATTCTTACACATGTATTGTCATTTTTTTTTCCAAAAGATGTCAATTTAGTCCTTATTACAAAGTTTCAAACAAATAGGTTACAAGTCAACAGAATCAAAGGTTCTGCTTTTAGGATACATTGATTTTTATACCTTAGCCGATGGATTTTCCTTCACATCTTCTACTTCAGCTTTATCCTCTTTTATTTGACTTTTCCTTTATGGGTGGAATAATCAACTGTGAACATGCCTTTCTGACAATGAATCTTATACACTAGAATGTGTTACTTGATGCAACATTTTTGTCTCATCCACCCTCATTGTATGTTGTTTGGCTTCAAATTTTGTCTGTATCTTTTTTTCATGTGTATCCTCACTATTTTACTCTTCAAGTATACTGTTGATTTGTTGTAAATATTTGGTTTAATAATTTGAGTTTGACCAGAGAATTTTCTAGATGACCATGAACAATACTTTGACGGTGTTTAGAATGCTTACACTCCTAGAATATTTTCTTGACCGTGTCTAGTTTTCCATGTCAAGGGAATTTTTCATCCTTAAAACTAATTCAAGCTAATCTTGATTTTGTAGGGTGCCTTTGTGCAGAGGGATGACAAGGTGCATAGGGATGAAATTCATTCAAAGGAGAGATTAATGGTCTGTATTCATGTATTGTCACAAATTGCTGAGAGCTAGAATAAGCCAGAAGACAATGATACACAAGCTAGTCAGTTTGCACAAGCTCTAAAGAAGGTGATATTCTCCTGTTGTTTGATTAATAGCGTTTTTCATTTGAAGTTGCATTTGGAAATTCATTGTCAAAATCATCTTGAACTAGAATATTTAGTTAATCCACTTGATTTCCTATTCTTCTGCATGTACATGAACATGCACATATGGGGTCGTGTTTACTGTCACAGACACAGTCATCTCCATGCCAACATTGGGCAGCCTCCAAGTATGTTTGAATGTTGCAGATTATTACAGAACTAAAATAAAACTAGGTGATTTAAAATAATGTTGTGGTCATGTAGGTTCCTTTCCTTGTATGGTCAAGTTTCATCCCAGAAAATTATTGTGAGATGAGCTTGAACGTTTTCAGCCCTCGTGGCTAAGCTAAAATAACGTGGAAGACCGAGGTAATTAGCTTCATGTGCTAGTGGAAGACCAAGGTAATTATATTTATAAGTAACATGGTTAAGTTCTCGAACGGAAATGGGTGGGTGAGTGGAATCCACATGAATCTCTTAGCAATGGCTTACATACTTGTTGTGTTGATCATGATCATGCATGCAGGGAATGGCATGATATGTTGCAGGTGTATAGGAAAGGATGTAAAATCATATAGTATAGCTTATACATTTGCATGGCTTGTACCCTCAACGGACAGGACACGACACAAGCTTTGATACACTACATGAAGACATTTGGATCGATAGTAAGGTTAGTCAATTATTCAGTCAATTATTTCGTTTAAATGGTTTTAAATTTGAGCATATTTTGCATTGGCTTACAAATACAGTCAAGTTGAGAATAAAATTATACTGCAACTATAGTGAATCTGATTAGAAGTTTATTTATTTTTCTACATGATTTATGTTAGTTTGAAGTAAAAAATCTCTTTTTGTATAAAATTCAAAAAAAATTGCTTTGTAGGACAATTGTACTCTTTGAAATATGTCCTTGAACATGTAACCATGGATCCATCTAGCTCCCCAAAATATTTAGATATTATGAATAAAATCAAATAGAGGTACTTTTAGCTAGAGCTAGAACTTTACCCTAGGAATAGTTTTCCATCGTCTTCTAATCAAAAGGCTATTTCTGAAGTACTTCAACAAACTATGTTGATTGGTAGTTAAGGGAAAGAAACATAGGGTAAGAGAATTTAATTTCTGGATTTAGAAGAAGTAGCCTCTCACTTCAGCATTCATGTTCCTAAGCACACATTGGGGTCCATTCAACTCAGTTTCAACTGCTTCTGCATGACCTCCACCTTTTATTTCTATCAAAACAGCCGACAAATTTTCCACTTTCACTTGGAACTCTTTTGCCAGTATTTTTTCCACTATCAAGGATTTGGATTAACACCATTTCCTGCTGCCTTTGGGGGTGCCATTTATCTTATATGAGAAACCTTTTTGGGAAGAGTAGCTATTTTTGGAGGTGGGTGCATAAATATGGTTGTGCTCACTTTAAAATGTTATAGCCACTCTTGGATTCACGCTAAAATGAGTGACTGAGCCGCTGTCACTAAATGCACTTCCTTTTAATTATCAAGTGTGATGACCTTCATGTCTCTAACTAACCAGCCAAATACTTTGCTTGATATGAAACACATTTACCAAAGAGATCTCCAAATTTTGGAAGCTGAATAGTAATTTCCCAAGCTGAGCACATATTTTCATTGCTTTCACCACAAGGTTCTCATCTTTCTCCATCAAATATTCCTATAATTATTTAATTTGGCTGATTTTCAATTCTTTTATTGACTAGGAAATACATGAGTTTGTTTAAATTCCCTAAACATGATTGACACTAGCCTTTTCAAACAATTCAAGGATGTGATTAGTCTCCGGTATCTTGTCCTTCATTTTTAAGTGACATTTCTTTCAGTTCATTTTAACCACCTTTGTTAAGGATTGAAATAAATCCATTTCTCAAATTTGTAATTCAATATTTTCTATACTTAATAAATCTTAGGATCACATAGTACCGTGCAAAGAGTAAAATCTTAATGACTCATAAATGTCAAAAACATTCCTTGAGATCACTTGATATTAGCACATTACGGTGAAACATTAATCTTTCAAACATTACTGTACATAATAAAAACAAATATCAAATCAATTCCAATCTTGTATCATTAGTAAGTGTCAAAATTTTATAAGAGTCAAGTGCTGATAAATTTTCTGAGTGTCAAAATCATACACAACAATCATTTCTAGCTCTATACAAGTCCTATTCTCGCTTGAAAATAAAGGTATTTATGAACTGAGGCGTTTCTTACAATCATTTTTTCCAAGCTTTAGCATCATTATATAGTGTGTTGATGACTTAAAATTACAGCAGTACCCTCTTATTGCAATATGGTGTAAACAATGGTTATTTTGCTTGAAAATCATTGTATTCTCATTTAAGGATGTGTCTTCATGTCCTCTTATCATGGGTCTCTTAATGGAGTATGATTAAATCTCAAAACTTAAACAAACATCATGGTTGCTAGGGAATAGTGATTTTTGCAATCCCATTAAGCCAATTTCTTGAGTTTTGTTCAAAATTCCTAGAAAAGGTTTATGGATTTCATAACATTCTTGATCATATATTGTGAACTTGTACAACTTATCATCCTTTTTTGACCATTAGATACTTAGTTGTGTATTAATCATTTTTACCATTATAGAGGACTCTGTAATTTAGGTTCCTAAATTTTTAAAGGGTGCTAGCTCAATGGAAGAGCACTTGCCTTACAAGCAGGAGGTTGGCGGTTCGATTCCTCCATGCCCTAATGATATTATAATATTGGTTAAAAACAACTAAATTAGTAACCAAGAAATAAGAGATAAGTGACCAAACAATGAGAGATAAGTGGCCAAAAAAAATGACCAAAATCCGTATATAAAATTACTAAAAACGACTAAATTAGTGACCAAAAAATGAGAGATGCAAAACTAGGCATTCAAAAGGATGCAACACATGGCACTAATGATGAATTCAAAAATGCCATTGATGTGGTAGAAAATAAGACACGGAACTAGGCATTAAAAAGGATGCAACACGTGGCGCTAATGATGAAGCCAAATATGGTGTTGATATGGTAGCAAACTAAGACATTGCTTTGGATGCAAAACCTGGCGCAATATAGGAAGCAAAATATGGTGCAACAATAGAAGAAATATTTCACGTCATTTTGGTAGCAAAACACGATGCAAAAAAGGAAGCAAAAATTGGTGCAAATTTGGAAGCGAAAATTGACGCATATTTGGAAGTGAAACATGGTGCAAAAGGGGATGCTAAAGTGGTAGCAAAAATGGATGCAATATTGGATGCTAATTTGGATACTAACATGGTGCTATTGATGATGCAAATATGGCACTAACGGAGATGTCATTTAAGAAGCAAAAGCAGATAATTGTTAGGAAGCAAAATAGGATGTTATTTAGGAAGCAAACCTCGACGTTGTTTAGGAAGCAAAGTTGGATGCTATTCTGGAAGAAAAAAAATAGATGTTGTTTTGGACATCATAAAGGATGCTATCTAGGAAGCACAAAAAGATTTTTTTTGAGACGCTTTAAGTTTTGTCCATGACGCATCCCATTTAGGGTCTAGTATGACCACTCAATGTAAAAAAAAATTACACTAAAAAGGGATGCTAAATGGGATGCTAATTCCAGGATTTGTTATAGTGTGCATGCCTTAACTTAAAAACTTAATCATAAGGGCATATGTAACATTATAACAATGCTTTAATACTTCATGCATCCACTGATCGTTCCTACTGCTATATTCATTTGACAGTAATTGTAATAATGCATAGTAAGCAAACATTCACATCAAAATTCATAATTAAACACATTTATCCACATAACATAGGAAATAACATCGAAACCCATATTGGAAAAACCACCAAGGTGCTCTTCATCTGGCATAAGAATGATTTATAGCACCTTGCAGCCTGCGATATGCAGACTGTTCTTTAGATATGTCTATTTGACTCAATATTCTTACTCTCATGCTCTCTGGTTTATTCTCTATCTACTCCTATTGATCTGTAAATAGCCTGGATCGACTCTTCTATTCTACTAGCGATCCGCTCACACATCTGCAGGATCTGCAGCTCAACAACCGTCTCCTTCTAATAGACTCTCCTCTAAGTCTTCTTCCTCCTAAATCTTCTTCTCAATATAACTAAGAACTTCATAACTCTTGAACAACAGAAACCGGCTGAATGAATGACCTGAGCCAACCCTTATACAGGTCGGGTTCCTCCTACATATAATATCTACAAGAACACGCAGGTTTGACTGAGTACAAATCAATTATTACAGACTCAACAACCAAAAATATCTCTAGCTTACATCAATGTCGTCCCATACCTAGCTGCAAAATCCCTGCAAGAAATTAACCACAACCTTAACTAGCCATAGAAACACCTTTCAGCTCATTTGTACCAGTCATAAATAGTTGTAAAACTATACTTCCTCCTCCTGTTGGCTCGTCCTTCTATAGCCTTCCTTGACTTTTGTCTTCCAGCCTTAACTTCTCTACATGCCTCTTACACCAACTCCGATCTGTCTTCCTCATTGCATCATTCTCATCCCATCTTTCCTTTCACCTCTTTCTCAATTGCGTGCATGTTTTTATCTTATCTGCATCAATTCCTTCTTAGCATGATTTTATCCTATTGCGAGCACACTTTTCGTCCTTTTTCTTGTGCATTCGCTTCTTCCTTATGTACTTTTTATGGCCCAATAGACTTCGTCGTAAGTTGATTTTACGCTACCCAAAGCCCGCAGCGGAATGCGGAAAGTGGAATGCATAAGGCGGAAGGATAATAAACAACTCCATTGTAATTTGAGTTTTCTCTACCGTG
Source organism: Pseudotsuga menziesii (assembly GCA_001517045.1). Classification (NCBI taxonomy): domain Eukaryota; kingdom Viridiplantae; phylum Streptophyta; class Pinopsida; order Pinales; family Pinaceae; genus Pseudotsuga; species Pseudotsuga menziesii. The sequence continues at coordinate 181,787 of LPNX010123080.1, forward strand.
AGCCCACTGCGGAAAGCAGAAAGCGGAAAGGTGAGAATCACAATGGTGATTTGTAGAGTTCCGCCTGCCACAAGCCGCATTGAGGAATACAAAATGTGAAAGGAGGAAGGTGGAAGGAAGAAAGGTGAGGTTCAGTGAAGAAATGACTTTTCTGGTTATAGAATGGATGTATGAGTTGTGGAATGACCATTACACTAGTTTTAAAGCCTAAGAATGAATTTTAAAGGATGGACATGACCCATGAATGTGTTTAAAGAGAAATAAATAATAAATTTTAATTTATCATGCATATCAGTCATATGTATGGGTACATGACACCATGGGAATATCAGAGTAGTTGTAGTCTCTTTCTTCCTCCCCAATGTAGAGGGGAGGGGACATGACAATCTCATGATCATTCCTCTCCACTACCATCTCCTCAAACAACCTCTCAAATTTTACAATCATCCCCTCTTTGAAGTACCTATCCAACTACATATGCAATAGTGTGCCATACACCACAACATCTAACAATCATCCCTTTTCCACCATTGATCCAAAATTCCTATTAGACTCCAACAATTCCTAGTAGTCTATATAAATTCCATTAAAATTACATGTGAGGTAACATTTGGACTCAAATTCCTCTATGCTATCTTCTCCTATTTTTTTAACCTATCTTGAGTAACATACACCTTATAAACTATGAGATAAGTTTCAATTTTCAAGATTTTAATTTTATATTCATTTTTAATCATAACTACAATGATAATGATTATGCCATAATATTACCTACTTATA
>LPNX010123080.1:183701-318318 GCA_001517045.1 Pseudotsuga menziesii
TGCCAATGTTTGCCCTTACTTAAACATGTCAATGTTTTTTTATTATAATAAATTAATAGAAGAGACAAGTATATCCTACTATTCAATGAGGTTGATGAAATTAAAGAGATGGGTAGATGCAAGTTTATTTCCTTGTTATAAACTAACATAGATCCATCCTAACTCTATCTCTCTCAAGCGTTGAGATTAATCAAATTACTTAAGGTGCAAATTACTTTTAGAGTCCTAAAAATGAGGAAAGGTTTGCATGCCAAGGGATTTGATCCCTTTCAGTGATAAATAGAAACAAAGTTAAGACGGATCTATGATGGTTTCAAATGTAGTTGTTTCATTAAAAAGAATGTTGCTTAAAAACCAAAACAACCACATTGGAATTATCTCATCCAAAAATTGAAAAAAGAAAATACATGATCAACAATGATGAACTGTAATAAAGTAATAATCATGTTTACTGATATCAAAATTGAAATCACAATGCAATGAAATTTAATAATGAATTACAAGTATATTATAGAGTGATCAATCTCAAAATGTCCTCCTCTACTTTTATTAAAGTCACTCCTGCACCCTTTTCCTTATTCACATATCAACAATATGTGAGAGGAGGTTGAATTGGAACACCATTCACCCTTAATTTGATATGTTTTTGTAAATGTGAGATCATGTCTCTCTTCATTTCCAATGGTTATGGTCTTCTTTTCCAAAGTTAATCCTTGTGACTTATGGATTTTCAAACCCTAGGCAAATATAATAGTAAAATGAAACGTAATTAGAAATTCATGTATATTTAACTTAATGATATCATATAAAAGATAATATCATTGAAATCAACGCATCTCAACAATACTATTAGATCATATTGCATTTCCCAATGCATAAATTTCAAATTAGAGAGATGTTACATCAAAATGAAACCCTCTATCTAAAGACATAGATTAATAGATCATAGATGTCCCAAAATGTATGCAATTCATCTTAACAATACTAAGAAAGAATATTTCTGAAATTAAAGCAATGCAACAAACTTTGATTACTAAATTCCCAGATTAAATTATTAGATGTTAGTACTAATCAAATTAAGGTTTCAATTTTTAATTGTTTGATTTTGTCTAATTAACTAATTATGGTAACTAAACCACATTAGATCTTTTACTATTTAACTAGATGATATCATATAAAATGGATAGAAGTGATGGTTCAACCACGATGTTTTTGGCTTGAATAATGACCTGATTAATAGATCATAGATGTCATTTTACTCAACTAACTATGGTGAATCTATCTACTCAACTAAATGTTGTAACTAAATCATATTATGGTTTTGACTATTTAACTAGAGGATACGATACAAAATGTAATATCACTAAAATCAATGCATACTACAAATACTATTATATTATATCACATTTCCCAATGCATAATTTCAAATTAGAGGGATGTTAGATCATAACATAAATATCCATCTAAAGACTAATTAATAGATTATAGATGTATCTCAGCATAACTAAATAAGATTAGGGTTTTTACCATTTAACAGTGGTGATTCAATATGGTCGGTAGACCAAGGAAATTGAATCAGATTAGGCCCTTCTACTATTTAACTGAATGATAGATCATACCACATGGCCATAACTAAATGATAGAATAAAAACTGGCTAGAACGAAAGGATGAAATATTTAGCTAGAATGAGTGGATCAACTGTGTTTTTTTTCTCCAACAATGACTTAATATGTTGAACTCCTAGATTAGTGTTGCTAAGTGTTGTTTCTATTAATTAGATTAGTGTTTCAAACATTTAACTATGGTGATTCTATCTACACTTGGTTGGAGTTCCTTATATATATTTTTTAATTTTCACATGGTGAGCATACCCAACCACAATTACTACAAGTAAAATATTTCATGTACAAATTTATACCATTGAATTACCACATTACAATATTATATGACAATATATAGTCAAAATAGTAATTAAATCACATTATGGTGTTTACTATTTAAGTATGGTGATTCTACCTATTCGGCTAACTATGGTAAGTAAATTAGATTAGGGTTTTGACGATTTAATTGTGACAATTCTATCTACTTAGCTAACTACAATAAATGAATCATTCTACAGTTTTGACTATTTAACTAAATGATATCATCTAAAATGTAATATCAGTGAAATCAATGCATCTAAACAATACTATCAATTATATTTCATTTCCCAACGCATAGATTTCAAATTTTTAAGACATTAGATCATAATGCATGTAATGCACCAAGACTTAATAATTTATTATTAAATTCTAATAGAATATGTTATTTTATTATTTTAAATATTTTTTAACAGAAAGTCAAAAATAAAACAAATGTAATGGATTGTTCTTTTATTAATAAAAGATACTAGAGGGGACATAAATGAAATAGTTGTGGAAGAGTGTTTGCCGACCCAGGAGAGGAAAATAAAAGTGGTTGTAGCTACTAAGTGAGAACTCAAGGTGCAGGAGGAATCTTCCCCAAAATCATGTCATAACTCTTTGTTGAATTCTAAATAGCAGGAGGCACATAAATGACCAATTCCTAGGAAAAATACTATATAATAGTATGTCCATTAGAAAGCAGGAGGCTAGCATTGGATGGGGATTGAATCTGATAATGCAAGAGATGGTGCATTAAGTGTATTTTTCTCTTTCGATTCATCGAACAGGATCGGGGGTTCTGGAGCAAGTGATTTGGATTCTCTAGGAGTTGGTTGGGAGGAATGACTATTCCGTTTTTGTTTTCTCCGTAGTGGTGCCAGGTTCCTTGTCTTATTATGAACTGATTAAAACTAGTTACAATGGGATGTTTATCTTAACTTTGAATTGTACTTGTATTCTTTTAGTAATAAATTTTTTATGATCGGGAATCCATACCCAAATTGAATATTGTTAGTAATGTGTATGGTTATAACAACTATTAATTTGAGCACAAAATACTATAAATTAGTTACTCTTTTCTTCTATGGTTTCAAATCTAAGTACTCACTTCATTTAATTATTTCCATGTCTATATATTAAGCATTCTAGTATGTTACAATAAAATATCCTCACAATGTACATTAGTATAAGTTTAGTTAACTTACCATCAAGACAGGTAGAGATAATACTTTTTAATTATTTTAACAATTTACCGACAGAGCATAAAAACAAATGAGATTGAATACTACAGTTAAGTAATCATATAGCATAGATCAGTTGTATGGGAACTGTGTATGGAAAAAGAGCTCTGCAACTTGATGCGAGGTTGGGGGTTTGGTTACCAAGGAGGAAGGTTTGATGGTGTACCAACAGGGAAGAATCATCTTAGCAAGTTGGTTTAGATCAAGCCAAGATGGTTCCTGCTCTTCCTCGTGGGGAGAGGGACCGTGGCAGGAATGCATCCTCGGAGGAGGGACTGGAAATCCCTACTGTGATTTTGGATATGGAAACTAAAAAAGGAAAAAGGAATAGTCAGACCATCTGACCCGATCAGAGATGGGGAAGGCTCTAGTGGGATCAATAAAGATGAAGCAACTAATCAAGAAACAAGAAGGACAGGACAATGTGTCCCGAAATCCAAGACAGTCCCAAAGCTGCAGATTAAATCAGAAAGAGTCAGAGAAGACATTCAATACATGAAATAACGCGCTCTCATAGGCAAGTTTGTGGGGATCTGGTCCACAGAAAAGACCTTGATCTGGTGGATTAATGCCATGTGGAAACCCCAAGGCCATTACGATCTTTAGCTGGGAGCAAAAGGGTTCTTCACAATAATCTTATTTAATGAAGAAGACTGAATGATAATTTTTGAGAATGGTCCATACTTCTATAATTTGGCAGGCCTTTTCCTTAGGCCATGGAAAGATAGATTCAACCCTGACAAATAAAAACTCACGATCGCCCCAGTATGGATAAGAATGTACTCTCTCCCAACGGAGTACTGGAAGGAAGAAATTTGGATGCATATAGGGAATACGTTGGGGAACTTCATCAAAGTATAAACTCCACAAAGAAAATACATATCATATGCCTAAATCTGTATCTACCTTCACATCTCTAGAGATCTACCAGATGGAATCGAGTTAACATGGGAGGATGAAGAATGGTTCCAGGAAATAGACTACGAACATATATCGTTCATATGTAGAAGATGTCATGAGCATGGACACCTATTTTAGGACTACCCAAAAAATAAAAGACTAGGAGGGAAGAGAGATCAAGAAAATCAAGATGCTGATGGGCTCACCAAAACCCAAAACAAGAATCACAAGCAAGAAAGACCTCGGAACCAGAGATTAACAAAAGAGTGCAAACCCAGAACAGGCATGAGATTCTCCAAGAAGATAAGGCAACTAGCAAAGAAGTCCAGCAAATAGAGCAGAATAAGGTAATTAATAAAGAATCCCAGCATAGTGAATAGATTGGATTTAACCAGGAGAAGGAGATAGAGATAATCCCAAAAAAGCAATAAGATACAGTCAAAACACCCACAGATCAACATCTCCAGTGGCAACAAGAGACGACCAAGAAATTCTCAGAGATATATGAGCCTGCAACGGAAGATATGGAAATAGGAGATATGGATCTAGAAGGAATTGAAGCCACTTGCTCTGACAAAACCCCAACCCAGATCCCCCACAGCAAGTCTCCTTGTTGGAGAAGGTGGTAATTCAAGCTAAAAACATGAATTCCTTGGGATTAGTTGTCGAATCTCTCAAAGACACAGATGGAAAAAAGAAATTAAAAAAAGAAAAGTGTGAAACGCCAAGAAATGTACAAAGAATCAAAGCTATAGGGGAGAAACTGGTGGCTTCATGCAATATCCAACTATAGATGCTGCCCTTTCTCCCTCTATCTAACAAATCCTTGATGCGGATTACATCCTGGAACATTAGAGGCTGCAGTAGCGCTTTGAAAATATGTCTTCTCAGAAGAAGGATTGAAAATGAAAAACCTGGGATCGTCTTTCTACAAGAAACAAAATGTTCGGGTGAAGCGCTAACAATTATAGCCCGAAAAATTTGGAAGGGTTGTGAATTAGTAGCGATAGATGCCAAAGGGGAAGCAGGAGGGTTTGGAATTCTATGGAATCCTTGGGAGGTTAACCTCTCGGGATTTATAGCAACTTCATTTTCACTTTCAGTAGACTTCCATATCTTAGGTACCAGAATAAAAGGATTTATAACCAATTTTTATGGGCCCCTGAGAGAAGAGCAGAAACTGTCCTTTTTGGACTCACTCTCTGTTATCAAAGAAATTGCCGAGGACAAATCATGGATCTTGGGTGGATATTTCAACTTGATCAAGAACCTAGAAGATAAAAAAGGTGGTATATGGAACTTAAACCCTGCAAGTGCTCAATTCAATGAATTAATTGATGACCTTGAATTGATATATGTTAGAACTTCTAACGGTATATTCACGTGGAGAAACAAACAAGCTAGAGACAGAGGGATAGCCTGTCGGCTTGACCATTTTTTAATTTTAGAATCTATCATGATGGTCAAGGGGAATTAAGAGCGTTGGTGCTTCCAGCGGTAGGGTCAGATCATTGGCCCATCAGTCTGGAATGGGAAAATGTGGGGATAAACCCTCACAAACCATTTACATTTGAAAATTTTTGGCTCCTCCAAGAGAATTTCCATGAGAAACTCAGGGAATGATGGGAAGGCTTCCCACCCATCAAAGGCACCCGAATGTATCGATTCCAACAAAAACTCAAACTCTTGAAAGATAATATTAAAAAATGGAATAAGGAGTCCTTTGGTAACATATTTCAAGCAAAACGGGCTCTACAGTGTAAGATGCAACTGAACCAGGCTCAGGGGATGAGTATGGGATTCTTTGAGAAGTTAAGGATACAAGAAAAAAGCTTGTTACAAGAATTTAGCCAACGAGAACAACAGGAGGAAGTCTACTGGAACTAGAAAGGCAGAGTCAAATGTCTTCAAGAAGGGGAATGCAACACTTGCTTCTTTCACAAAGCGGCCATCCAACACCGACATGGGAACATAATCGACAGGTTGAAAATGGAGGACAGGAATATAGAAGAAACTCAAGAAGAATTAGAAACCACTTTGAACTCTTATTTTGCTAATCTAATGAAGGAACCGAAAGAAGGCAGAGAAGAAGCCCAGAGAGAGGTGTTTAGACATATTCCTAAGCTTATCACTGACTAACAGAATCACGTGCTGGGAAAATCCATTGAGATGACAGAAGTGGAGATGGCTATTAAGAAAATGGAAAAGGATAAAGCTCTGGGCCCATATGGGTTTACTACTAATTTTTTCCATGCTTGTTGGGACTAGTTAAAGGAGGAAATATGGGCCTTGGTGGAATACTCTCAAAAGACCAGGAAACTTCTTAGAGCTATTAACTCTAATTTCTTAACACTCATCCCCAAAGAAAATGGTACAAAGGACCCCGGGAAACTAAGACCAATTCCTCTGTGTAATGCCGTCTAAAAAATCATCTCAAAGGTTATGGCCAATCGTCTGTGCCCCCTACTTCCCATCATCATTTCACCGGAACAGGCAAGGTTTGTGGAAGGAAGGCAGATCTTGGATGGCATTATTCTGGTCCACGAAGTGATTCACTCGCTCAAAACTATCAAGACTCCAGGTATGCTTCTAAAACTGGATCTATTGAAAGCATATGACAAATTGAATTGGAATTTTTTGGCAGGAATTCTCATAGCTTTTGGTTTCTCGGAGGATTGGACCAACTAGGTCATGAATATGGTATCATCGGTTTTTTTTATCTTGGTCAATGGCTCCCCTTCAACCCCCTTCAATTATTCCAGAGGAATAAGGCAGGGGGACCCCCTCTCTCCCTTCCTTTTCATCATAGTGGCAGAAAGACTGGGAAGGTTTCTTAAAAATAGAAGATCTGAGAACAAGATTCGGGGCTTATCCCTAACTACAGGGATGGATCCCAAAACCTATCAACAGTTCATGGATGATAATATCCTTATGGCCCCTTCATCGGTCTAGGAAGCCAGGGGCATTAAAGATAGTTTGAACACATTCCTAGAATCAAGTGGTTTAGAGATCAACAAGGAAAAGTCTCATACATACTTCTTCAATACCCCAAAAATCACCAAAAGGAACATCCTCAGAATCCTGGAGTTTTCGGAAGGAAAACATCCATCGAAATATCTGGGAGCACCGCTAGCCAAATCAACTATTAGAGAAATGTCATGGAAGGATTTGTTGGATAAAATCAAACAAAATCTCATCCTTTGGACCTTCAGAGCTCTTAATTTTCTGAGTAGACTCATCCTTGTGAAATCGGTTCTGCAAGCTATGCCATTATATCTATTCTCTGTGTTGGCCGCTCCGAAATCAGTCATTAAACAAATCAGAAATATTCAGCGAAATTTCCTATGGGGAGGATCGAAAGGACACAGGAAATGGATTTGGTGGACTAGAAAACCATATGTACCCCTAAGGAAGTGGGGGGCCTTGGGCTTTGAGACCCTCTATACAGCAACAAGGTGATGAGTGCCAAAATATGGTTGAGGTGGATTAATTATGAAGAGGAACTATGGGCCAAACTTTGGCACTTGAAATAAGCTCCTCTCTGGCCCAAGCAATCCCTGGTTTGTTATGGAGAAAAATTACCAAGGTCTAGTATATGGAAAGCGGCACAGGAAACCTTGGCCCATTAGGATTCAGAGGAGCATTAAGGAACTTGGATGGAATTATTATCAGCATGCTCTGGGGATCAATTGGTAACAACACAAATAATATGGTGGAGCTAGAAGGACTAATTAATGGCTTATCCTAGACCCTGCAAACGAGGAAAACTCCATTGGTGGTGGAAGGAGACTCATAGATAATAATAAACATGGCTTGCCAGATCCAAAATGGTGCATCTACATCACAGGTTTCAAAGAAATGGCAATGGGAAGGTCGGTTATCGAAACTCAAACGGATTCTAGCAAGACATTCAGCCATTCTATTCTCACATGTAAGGAGATCTGGGAACAAGGTGGTGTATGCACTAGCTAATGAAGGAGTGGAAAGTTGTATCTATTTCCATTCAGAAGAGCTTGACGATAATGGAAACAGACTGTCAATATGGGAATGATGCACGGAGTTGGTGAAAGAAGACAAGGAAGGTAGGACAGAACCGAACAACTGTGTTGAGGCCTAGAAAATCATAGGTAACAATAGTTAGGGATTCTCCCCAGTAAAAAATTCCCAAATAGCCCGTTACTTTTTGGTATGGGGAATCTGTCTGGTTTACAGTCCGACTACCATAGGTCAAGTAACAAAAATAAAGGGTCTTACCAGTTACGGCCCGGTCCACCGTGTTTATTTTTAGTTTTTTTGTATTTAAGTATGAGATGCAAGTGCCTATCTAAAAAATGCATATTGATAGAGAATATGAGGAGCGGTCACAATGTGATGCGCAGGTTCTTACCTCTCGTCTTAACTCTCTCGCAACTAAATCACACATAGCAAGAAAAAAAACTAAAACTAACTATCTAACCTATCCCTAGGGAGCAAGATTATCATTCATCAATGAGTAATGTATTTTGTGCATGCATTAAGAAAAATCATAGATAGTTGTTACTTATTTCAAAACACATGAACATTTATAGATATATGAACAACCATATAGCTAATTTTTTATGAACAACATTCATTACTCACAGTGGAAATTTCATAGAATAAACTAGATCGCATCCATAACAAGAACATAGATTCAAAGAGTTAGAATGATCTCACAGTTAATGGATAATAGCTGAAAATGAAATAGTTCACATTCAACAAATCCATAGAACATCATTTGAAACCTTCCACAAAGCTTTCTCCAACAGGAAACTTGTAATTTCTTTATGCAAAAGGAAATAGTTCTTCTTACATCATACTCTCACAAATCTATCTGGGAAAAAGTCCTTCCTTACATCTAATTCTCCTATACTTATACAAAAAAAAAAAACTTTTGGGTTGCCCCAAATGACTCTTGGGATTCCCCAACGTTTCAAATCCCAAAATTCGTCCCGTAGTGAGTGCTCATACATTATCAATATATTACATTTAAAACAAGATTTAATAGATCACTTTTATGAAGAGTGCCCCACTTGATCATTAAATAATTTTTTCCACGCCTGGGCCTCTGCTGCTATGCTTTCAAAGTATGAAGGTTCAAGAAAATGGATGTTGATTTCATATTTTGCAGCCTGATTCTTAACCACCTCAATTCTTGTTGGACTCAAACGTAGCTGATCTTCAAGTAAATGGATGTTGACTGCTGAATGAGCTACTGCATTCTTCAGGATCTGCTCATCTAAATCTTTGACCCATTGTATCTTCTGTTCATCCTCCTGGTACCTGCTCTATAATAGTTCTGTGAAAAACTCATGCTCTGGTAATGCAACCAGTATTTTTTCTGCAGCAGCAACCTGGAATCTATTGTAGGTGACCAGCACCCTTCTGCAGTATTCAATACAGGCTCCTCTCGTTTTCTTCACATTCGTCTTGAATTCCTCAGCAATATTTACTGCAAATTCTAATAAGTTGTAATCTTGCTTTAAGCTATGTTGATCCTTAGCTGGTAAATCTGCAGGGATTTCTTCATTGGTTTCTATCCTTACTATCCTTCCAACCAGGACTTCCAAAATATCTTGAGACCTATCTACAAAATATGAGGTAGTGTCCAAAATTTCCTCACAACCTGCTATCTATCTGTAAGATTTTACATCTTTCTTCTTCAATAGACACCTGCAGTTGGTGCATTCTTATTCATTGGACTAGGACGTGCTCCTTTAGAGGTTGGATATCAGTTTTCTATTCACTGGCATCCTTCAGTGAGGCTGTTAATGAAGCAATTTGTCCCTCAAAACTTGCTGCCTGCACTTGGTATTGTTTTTCCCTTTCTTCTATGGTGGCCCTCTGTGCCTCCAACTCAACAACTTTGCGCTGCAGCTGGTCCTTTTCTGCACTCAAAGTTTCATATGATACTTTGAGGTCATTGTTCTTTGTCTTCAACCCTTGATACTCTAGTTGCAACTTTCATAGTTCTACTAGACTATTCTAAGAATCGCTTTCATTTTTCTCTACTGAGACTTCCAAGGCCATCTTGCCTGCCTACAGAGTTTGGAATTCTATCTTAGAAGCCCTTACTTCATTATACATATCTTCAAATTTTCTCTTTAACTTGTTACCTTCATCCCTCCCCTTTTCTAGAGTGTCCTTTAATTGTGCTGCATTTTTCCTTGATTGTTGAAGGTCTGTCATAAGTTTATCCACATTGACTTCAGTGGCCTAGATTAATGCCACTCCGACTCTGGTTGTCAGTCGTGGATCTGCATCTGTCCCATGCACCAAAGTTTTATCAGTGATCATCATACCTAATTTTCCTCCTGTTTTAACTTTTTTTCTCAATTCTCTTGACAATCCTCTTCTTCTCCTTGTCATAGAAGATGGTGCTGAAATCAGGGACCTCTTCTCCTTCCTTTTGCAAAAAAGGTATCATATTCAATCCAAAAAAAACAACCTATTCTTGGGTGCTGCCAAAAGTTGCAGCAGACTCCTGAGGGTCAGGATTATCCTGATGCCCTTGATCTGTGTGATCATGTGCCCTTTGTGCATCTGTTTGTTCAGTAGTTTGCTGGTCTTTCTTAGCTCCTTCTAATCTTAGACCTTCACTTTCCTTTTGTTTTTTCTTTATCTCTTCATCTTCCTTCTTCATTCTTTCTTCCTCTTCATTCTTTGATGCTTACTCTACAGATTTCTTTATTTATTCTTCTTCATTCTTTTACCAACTCTCAGCCTCTTGTGCAACCCTCCTAGCATCCTCTCCCCTCTTCTTGGCTTCCTCTTCTTCAGCTTTCTTTTGTGCGGTTTTTCCCTTACCACCCACAATGGTGATTTTTTGTTTAAACCTTTTCTTCAATGCAGTCATATTCCTTGCATTCCTAAATATTTATTCATCCTTATCGCAGAAGTTTGTATATTCAAAATGAACATTTTCTTGTTTGAAATGCTCTGCAACCTTATTTTGGGAGTCATTCCTATGGAAGTTCATCTCCCCAAAATGAAAGTGCTCCAACTCTTGTACAAATTCAACAGTTTGTTTGACCTTTGAAAATTTGTAACTTCCCAGCTGAAAAGGTATGGTAGGATAGGATACCTTCTTATGTTCAAATAGGAAGCTTCCTATACCATCTAGATATACTTTCCTAACTACTTCTTTATGTACCACATAATCAGTGGCATACTTAGGGAGTAAAGAAGGTGCCCTGGAGAAACCATACATTCTAATGTATATCCCCTCTTCAGTCAAATAATAGCTCCCATGTTCCTCAATGACTTTGAATGCCTCCTCGGACATACAATTGCATTATGTCAGGAAGATTAAAGTGTACAAAGGAATAATGAACTGTTCACATATCTCTTTATAGTGGCTATAATATTTGTGTGCCCGAAATAGTTTGCATGGAGTGTACACAGGGGTTCTATCCCTGTCCCAATTGCACCTTAAGGCTGGAAATGGTTGGGTACATAATATACAGTCCACCAATATGGAGATCATATAAAAATTAGACTTCTTCTTGGACACCCCTCCCAAATCTGAAGATATACAAGCTGATAGGTTGTTAGATACTATGTTTTCCCAGTTGAATATGGTCCCCTGAGTGGCCACATAAAAAATAATGGGTATCCATCCCAACTTGAAACTTTTACCATGAGCTCTCCCAAACACTCTATTCAGCATTAGTGCTATAAACCTGTAAGGAGTCCAGAGAGTGGTTGTATCATACTCTCCTAATGGCCTGGTTCGAAATTTCTTCCCAGGTATCGTCATTCTCTTCACTGTTTCAACCAGATCCAAATTTATCTCCTTCAACCAAATTTCAGTTAAGCCTTACTTGAGCAGGATGTAGGTGATATGCTAATGAGACATAACCAGGACTGTATGCAGTATATCCCTATTTGGTGGTATTTTCTAAGATCATCATGGACATAGCTGCCCTGGGCAGAATCCATCCAATCACCTCAGAGCATGGGAACAGCTCAGGTCTAGTGGCTACCTTCATCAAAGCATATTTTTTGATATTGGCATATATGGTCAGTTCTTTGAATCCTGCATCAGGCACATCCTGATTTGAGATCATCCAATATATCTCACCCCATTTGTAGTCTAGCTCTACCCCGGTGGTAGCTCTAGTGTCTTCATAGATATATTCCACCTTAGTAATGATATCCACATCTGGTTCTCCCTCAGCAATAGGATCCTTCTTCTTTTGTCTTTTAGACATATCTCCTTTGAGTAAGTTTCCCTATCATAGACCAAACATGCTCTTAGGATATTTGAACTTATAGTTAGTGTTCTAAGAATGAAGAAAAACTGTATAAAAAAATTTACCTCTTCCATATTCATTTTCAACAGATAAACTATCAAAAAATTAATGCATAATAGAAAATAACCAGTAAGCAGAACTTCGGCAAGCTAGGTTTGAAAATTTCTAAGTCCATCTGCAACTAAACATGACCCTGATAGAAATATGCATCAATTAAACCGAAATGCATTTCGACTCCTCGCGAAAATGAAAAACCCCTATTAGTGAGGCTAGTCTTTGCAAGTGTGGCCCTATCCGGAAATTCCAATATGACCGAAAATCAAACCCTCCAGTGTCCCAAAAAAAAAAGGTAAACCCACAACAACCAGAGAACCGAAAACTCCCTCCCCAGATGGCCATAATCAAACCCACAAAAAATGGTGCAGACAGCGTAACGCTTGTCTACACCAGCTACCTAAACTTTCGGACGGGGATCGAGTTTTCATAACGGCTTGAACACAGGCTCAAGAAAACAAACCCCCATCGTAAATGCCATGAAATTGACCAATACTTCACGCCGTAATCATACTTAGACAGCCAACTACCAAAAGGAGGGAAAAACCAAAATAGGGGAAAACCCTAGTTCCCAAAACAACCAGTAAAGTCAAGATGATTTCCCAACATAGAATTCACTGGTTCATTTTTTCTACTTGGTAGTCTCCCGGTTCTAGCTCAATTAGATGAATTCCTAACACAGAATTCACTGGTTCATTTTTTTCTTCCAATTGAGTAAAATTGTGCTTCATGTAGGGCTCTCTTAATATTTTAATCTGGTTTGGACTTCCCTTATGAGGCAGCGACAAATGTGACCAATCTGAAGCAAAATACCCATTTAGTTTTGCTGACCAGTCTCAATTCAAAATCAGTCCATAGCCATCAGGTATTTCTGCTACTACAATATCAATGTACTTACATATCTTTTCATTTGTAGATAAGAAAATCAGAACATCTTCCATTTCCCCGACTACTTTTACATTGGTCCTGTCTAACTGAGTAACCTCCCAAGTAGTAGGTTTAAGTTTTCCATTAATATTTTTTCCAACAAACAGTGGCATCACATTGACTGATGACCCTGAGTCTACTAAACAATTGTGCACATTATGGTTTAAAATCTCAAGGGTCAGTAGGAATGGTGGGGTTTTAAACCTAGTCTTACCTCCCACACTTTCTTCAACAATCTCTTCTACAGGTTGGTTGTTAGTGGGTAGCTCCTCCTCTGGTACTTCAAGTGTTTTTAACAATTCGTACGCCATCTCAGGTGCTTTGAGATTTTCCTCGACATTATTAGCTTTGTCTTCAATAGGCCTAACATGCATGTTGACTTGTTTTGGATCTTGACTGCTAATAGTAAGTTCAGGTATTTTATCATCTGTGTTGTTCTTCAGTATTTTCTTCATCTTCTCTTGAAATTTCTTAATATTTGGAAATATTGAATTGTATTTACTTAACAAACCTTGTCTCCTTGTTGTCACATTTGTTTCTGATATCTCCTCATGCTTCAGAGTACCTTCGTCTTCTGTATCAAAAAGTGAGACATCGTCCCATAAAAACAGAGCATCATCCTCTTGTTTTTCTATGAATTTATTTCCCTTTTCCTCCTCATCACCAGCTTCTGTTAGTTTAGAGTCCAATAGCTGATTCATTACTAATGTCATCGAATTGATCCATTGAGGGCAATTTTTTTTAGAATGAGGCTGCTGATGAAATGTGCAAAAGTTATCCATACCTACCTCTGTTAAGTTCATTGATGCAAGACTATGTGGAGGAGGCTTAGATTGATTGTTGTCCTCTCTCCTCTTATAGTAAGGCTTATAAGATTTCTGAGCTTCTTTTTCCTTTTCCAAATCTATTATTCTATTAGATAGTTTCTACATCATTTTTAGCATTCCTTCAAAGTCATGTGACTGCTCCTCCTTAGGCTTAGACAATAATAAGGCTTTCTTACCAAAAGTTTTTTCTCCCGACTGCTCAGGATAATCTTCTATGCTCTCTTTTTTAGCTTCTACTCTCTCGGCTTCTTCATTAGTTTCTGGCAACGTAGGTTTGACTTGCATCTTGGAAAGCATGGCCAAGTCAGACCCTAAAGCTGAAGTATAGTATTCAATCAAAGCCTTATCAGACGGTTTATCAGTTGCAGAAAAATTCTTAAGATAAGCAACAAACCTTTGGGTGAAACTATGCACTTTATCTTTTCTTTATTTCTTCAAAGTGCATAACCCTTTCATTAGAGCTTCATGAGTTTTCTAGGCTGCATATTTAATTCTGAATATCCTTTCAAAATTGTCCCAGTCTGGGATTGAGTTTGCAAGCAGAGAAAAATACCATGAGGCTGTTGCTCCTTTCAGGGTATGTGGAAACAATCTGCAGACTACATCTTCATGTTCTCCATCCCTTAGTCCTTCTATAGCCAAGTACAAGCTTTACAAATGATCATCTACTAAAATATTTTCACTTGGGTCAAACTTGGGCATCATTTCCTCAAAAATCCTGAGGTAAGTCATGTAAAGGGGGTGCCAGGTTTAAAGGTGACCTAGCGCTCCAAGAAGGTGGTGGATTCGGTGGGTTGGGTGGCTTATTTGCATTCACGTTTTCCATGAATCTGGGTGGAGAATGAGGTGGTGAGTGAATAGGGGTATGAATAGGTGAATAGTAAGGTGTATCTAGACCTACTAGATTCAAAGGATGAACAACTTCCTGTAAGGTTGTTTCTACCAGTTCTTCAAAATCTCCAACCAACACTGTGTCTTCCACTATAGGGCAGTCTTTCTTCTTATATTGTCTTTTGGGTAAGAAATAAATAATTGGTAATCCTCCAATATTCATCACATATTCCCTAGTATGTCTTCTTAGATCATTAACTACGTCGTTATCGATAGAATACAGATGCTCTTTACCCTTCTCTTCAAGAATTGGATTGGGAAACATAATGCTTTCAGAACTATCACCAGTGGAATAATCTTGAGGAAATGGGTTTCCTCGGCCATCCATGCGCTGGCTGCCCTCCTTCTAGCGCCAAAAACTGTTGAGGCTTGGAAAATAGAAGGTAACAACAGTTAAGGATTCTCCCCAGTAAAACGTTCCCAACTAGCCCGTTACTGTTTGGTATGGGGAATCGGTTCGGTTCACGGTCCGGCTACCGTAGGTCAAGTAACAAAAATAAAGGGTCTTACCATTTACGGCCCGGTCCACCGTGTGTATTTTTAGTTTTTTTGTATTTAATTATGAGATGCAAGTGCCTATCTAAAAAATGCAGATTGATAGAGAATACGAGCAGCGGTCACAAACACTCTATTCAACATTAGTGCTATAAACCTGTAAGGAGTCTAGAGAGTGGTTGTATCATACTCTCCTGATGGCCTGGTTCGAAATTTCTTCCTAGGTATCATCATTCTCTTCACCGTTTCGACCAGATCCAAATTTATCTCCTTTAGTCAACTTTCAGTTAAGTATACTTGAGCAGGAGGTAGGTGATATGCCAGTGAGACATAACCAGGACTGTATGCAGCATAGCCCTGTTTGGTGGTATTTGATAAGATCATCGTGGTCACATCTTCCCTAGGCAGGATCCATTCGATCACCTCAGAGCATGGGAACAGCTCAAGTCTAGTGGCTACCTTCATCAGAGCATATTTTTTGATATTGGCATATATGGTTAGTTCTTCGAATCCTGCATCAGGAACATCCTGATTTGAGATCATCCGATATATCTCACCCCATTTGTAGTCTGGCTCTACCCCAATGGTAGCTCTAGTGTCTTCATAGATATATTCCACCTTAGTAATGATCTCCACATTTGGTTCTCCCTCAACAATAGGATCCTTCTTCTTTTGTCTTTTAGACATATATCCTTTGAAGAAGTTGTCCTGTCATAGACCAAACATGCTCTTAGGCTATTTGAACATATAGTTAGTGTTCTAAGAATGAAGAAAAACTATAAAAAACATTTACCTCTTCCATATGCATTTTCAACAGATAAACTATCAGAAAATTAATGCATAATAGAAAATAACCAGCAAGCAAAACTTCTGCCAGCTAAGTCTAAAAATTTCTAAGTCCATCTGCAACTAAACATGACCCTGATAGAAATATGCATCAATTAAACCAAAATGCATTTCGATTCCTCGCCAAAATGAAAAACCCCTATCAGTGAGGCTAGTCTTCGAAAGTGTGGCCCTATCCGGAAATTCCAATCTGACCGAAAATCAAACCCTCCAATGTCCCAGAAAAAAAAAGGTAAACCCACGACGACCAGAGAACCGAAAACTCCTTCCCCGGATGGCCATAAGCAAACCCACAAAAAACGGTGCAGACAGAATAACGCTTGTCTGCACCAGCTACCTAAACTTTTAGACCAGGATCAAGTTTTCATAATAGCTTGAACATAGGCTCAAGAAAAAAAAAACCCACCATAAATGTTGTGAAACTAACCAATACTTCACATCGTAATCATACATAAACAGCCAACTACCAAACGGCGGGAAAAACCCAAACAGGGGAAAACCCTAGTTCACAAAACAACCAATAAACTTAAGAGAAATGAGAAACCATGGTTGGCCTACCTGGAAAGCAAATTGCAGTCGATGGGATGGTCCAACACTTCCATGGCAGCACCCCAAACGAGCGAAATCCTGACAGCTAAGCACGGATGCACAATTCGACTCGATAGGGACAGAGCAAGCATGAATTCTTTACAAGGATAACAATAAAATAATAACCAACCCAAATATATAGACCTCAGGTGAAAAAATGTCAACGGGAAAAACTTCCATCGATGAGTGGAAAAACTAAGCATCGGGCGATTAGTTCACCAAGGAGCCACAACGGCGGGAGCCATACAGCCTAAGGGTTTCGTGGAAAAATAAAATGTCGACGAAATAAACTCTAAAAACCTACAGCATCGGACCTCAGAACCACTACAGCATTGAACCTCGAAACCACTACAGCATCGGATGACTAGTTCAATGGGGAGCCATAACGGCGGAAATCACATGGAGTAAGGGTTCCGCAGCAATAGAAAACATCGATGACAAATTAGAAAAAACCATCGACGACCGGAAAACTCAGAGGACCGTGAATCGGTGAAGCAAAGGACTATGATGTTTCCGATCAAATGTCAAACACAATCCTGATAGCGAAAGAAACCAAATCATTTAAAACAAAAAAAACCCACAGAATCAACAAATATATGGGCTTTCTTCGAGTTGCTTGCAATATGCCATCTGAAATGGCTACAATGCACAGGACTAAAGCTCTGACAGTAATAAAACAGAAAATGCCAATAGTCAAAAGCTTTGAAAGAAATAAACAAAGGAGATAAAAACATCGACGAAAAACATGACTGTCGATCGGGACATTCATGATTTAGCTTCCTCAACGGCGGCTACGTAGAGGACTATGGCCTCGATTCATTGTTCAATAAACTTCCGACAACGAAAAATAAATTATCTACAAACCAAAACTTCAAGTTCAAACCAAAAGCATCAGCAGACAAAAGATAGTCATTCAACTTTTGAAAATGCTAAACACTTAACCTCAATCCATCCTCAAAAGATCCAAACTTGTAGTAGAGGGACAACAAAGTTTAGCACTCCCAAACAAATCCAAGCAAGATAAAATTAAAAGGAGAGTCCAAAATTTTAAAAAAATTGGGAAATAGTTGCAGCTACAACAAACTGTCAGACACATCCCAACCCGCAGCAGGTGGAATATAGTTGTCGCTCCAACTCAACGAGAATCAAGCCATCCATCATGTTGATATCAAGTAGTGGTCCCTCCAGTATAGCAGTGGCAGGCACAAAAAGTTGCGAGCTCTCCCAATCGCTAGGTGGGGACACTGAACCACATGCCTAAACATGCGGTGAAGGTATAGAGCACGGGGTCTCCACAGATGGAATGAACGCCAGCAGAAAAGAGTGTAAAATGACAAAGGAGCATAATACATTGCCGGATTAATACCCTGGTTGATCTGTGCGAGGAGAAGAAGAGGAGATAGCCCTGTGGGCCTGAGTGTATGAATCCTACGTTGGCTAACGCAAGGATGGGGGATTCCAAAGATCTTTGTATCAATTGGAATTCAATGAATAAGAAGGTGGTGGATCTCCCGCAAAGCATGGTGAATGGTAGAGAATGATGGAGGTTAAGGAAAAACACTCAAGCCGATTCATTGCTTCATTCCAAGGGAGGAAAGGTTTACGCCCTATAAATTCACCCAAGAGGGATTGCAGGGTCTCATTCACAGTCGCAATCCTATTTCTCCTGGCTCCTAGTAACTTTCTTTGTGGTGTTATCATGCATCGCTACTAGAGAGCCCAGAATCACCAGAGGGGAAATGGCAGAGGGGAGCGAACCAGTGGGGCGATGCCCAGCTCAAGGAATGATCTTCCCACAATTGAAGAAGAACCGACCCCGCAGTCCTTTAATTGGAGAGAATTGTACATGGCGGAGACACCTACAGTGGTTGAAGCATACATTGCCATGAAGGAATTAGATCTCCTCAGGGAGTATGAGACTCTTATGGGTCAACCCCTGGTGCTTAATCCTTTCTAGACAGTCTAAATTCTTCTAGCCCGTGATACACAAGCCAAGATCCAGATTGCTCAGGGAATAAGGGAGGCTTTGTCCCTTATTCAGAGGGGGCAGTAGAAAATATCAGTCAGTTTTCGGCTTCTTGAACAGATTGCTATGGAGATTATGGATAGCCCCGGGGACTCCTCCACCACCCCGGTGAACACACCTACCAATTATCCAACCAATGCAGAAGCCAGTGCTCCCTATCCTTAGCAAGAGGAGCACCATCCTGGACCAAACTTGGATGCAGGGAGATGATTTGTCGGGACTTTGGTGTAGTGGTTTGCTCAGTTTTTGCTTTTGCTTTACTGTAAGTAGTGATTCCATGTTACAATTACTCTATTGTTGTTGGACGAGATGTTGTTCTGGTGGGTTCGGGGCTAAGTAGTAGACCCATTTTGTGTTGAAAGGGGAAAAGGAATGATGTTATAAGATTCCAATGTAATGAGATGGGTTTAGTGTGATTTAAACTACGGGCCAGAAGAAGGAAAGCTCAGTTTCTTGTGTTGCTAAGGGATGGGTCCAGGTTTCAAGTGATTTCTATAGGTCTTAAGGATGGTTTCAATGTAATGGATGGTTTATGTATCAGATGTTAAGTTGTTATCAGTGGGTGCTCTAGATTTGGGCTCTAATCATGTAATAGACTTGGATAAATTTCTGCAACCTTCAAGTATTTTGGGGACACCCTTTATGAGCCCTATTTGCTGTCACACTGGTTCTGTCTAGTTCATCTAGCAAAACTAGGTCTGTTTGTATCTCAATTTTGTATCACCATTTTGTATTATAATAGAATTTTCTCCTGCTTACTGATAACAATAAAAAGTAATCATATAGCATACAACAAAAGTTGAAAATACTTTAAAACTAGATAGTTCTCCTATCAGGATGGAAGTTGAGAATCTTCTACAAAAGTATAAATTATTAAATAAACCTCATTTCATAAACTTCGGTACAAGATTTACAAATCACGAATGATAGATCGGGATCCATCGTGATCTTAAGGAACCACTGTAAATACCCTATATTCGTATATATATGTCTGTGTGTATATATATATATATATATATATATATATATATTATGCAATATATAAAAACCATCAAAATACATATATGTGCAATTAATGGATTATACCACATCTAACCGTTCAACCAAAGAATCGTAAATATTTTATTATTTACTAAACTAACAGTCAATGAACAAAATCAAGGAAACCCTTATTTAAATTTTGGTTCAAATCCAACCGTGGGATAAGACTAAAGTAAATCAATGCTACAATTTTCCAAATCAAATGTACTACTATTCATAGCAGTGGATAGTCAGGACTGAATTCACTAGTTGTCAGGGTCGACTTGTCCAACTGGACATTACAAATAGAATTTATTATAATGACACTTGGGTACTAATGAACTGACTTACATTCAAAGATTTGCATTGCTTCTTTCAATGACATTGACAATACCAAACTCATCTCCCGAAGGAGGAATACAATACTACTTGGAATATCTTCTGAAGTTACAATAAATTAACACTCCCTCTTAACTAGGAAGGTATTCAACATCTGCTATTACAACTGTACAACTGTTTGGTGAGACTATATATGTCATAGGAAGTTTTGGAACATTTTTCTAACATCTTCATCATCGATCTCAGCTGGAACATCTTTTGTACTCTTCATCTTCTGTATGTTCTTGGACATCTTATGTTTGTCTTTTACTAAATCATCTTCTGGATCTTCTTCTTCTGGTCTTCATCTTTCGTACATTCTCGAACATGTTCTATTTTTCTTCTACTTAGCCATCTTCTGGATCTTCTTCTTGTAGTCTTTTTCTTTTGTACACTTTCGAACATCTTTTATTTTCTTCTACTTGAATCAAATTCTGGACCTTGTTCTTGAAACATCAGTATGTGAATACTGAATCAACGTATATCTGTATGATCATTATGAGTACTGGATCATCTTCTTTTAGATTAGTATGAGAATACTGATTCATTATATTTATTTTTTATTACCTGCAATATCTATGTAAGGATATTGCCAACATCAACAATCATCAACAACTTGTTAGTGCTAAAGACTCAACAATAACTAATGATAGAGCATTATCTGGATAATCAACATAGAGATTCTGGAACATTGATATCATCATCAGTATAAGAATACTGAAGTAACATGTACCTATAATCATCATTGTATCATTACTAATACGGACTCAATCAATCACTGATCAAGAAGCAAACAAACATCTCAATAATAACAACAACATAATAATTATTGACAACCTCCATCATATCAATTAATCATCAAGCATGACATCATTCATCAACATATTAGCAGTATAGCAATACTGCACCAATCATCAAGCCTTTTAGTAATCAACAATCATCAACTACTAACAATATCTACAGCAACTATCAAGCATCTCATCAGTCATCAAAAATACGTATAGCAATACAATAACAACCATCAAGCATCTCAACAGTCATCAACAATCAGTATAGCAATACTGTAACAACCGTCAAGATTTTCAGCAGTCATCAGCAATCAACAATGATAGCAATACTGAGGATACATCTTTCCCTTCATCTTCTTTGAACCACCATCACGGTGAGTTATCTGGTAGATCCATCCAGACATTTTGTCTAACTTACTAACTCTTTTGAGCCAAACAATCCTAGTTAGACAGATGGATATCCCTGGGGACCAAGCAAGCCTTGTCTCGCTTACTAACCCTTTTGGGCCAAACAATCCTAGCCATACATACTAATCCCCCTATGATCAATAGCTCTTTAGTATGGCTTACTAACCCTTTTGGGCCAAACAATCCTAGCCAAACGTACCCTCCCTTAGACTGACCTACTCACCACTGCATCCAACATCTACTGTCACTCTCTCTTTCGAGAGAGGTCCTTTCGGACTAGAGAAAGCTTGTCTCAAAATTATTCAAACTTTACAAGAGCCAAAGGCTTAGTCAATACATCTGCTACGTGTTCCTTAGTGGGAAAATACTTGAGCTTTACAGCTCCCTTCTAAACCATATCTCGAATGAAATGATATTTGATCTCAATGTGTTTCGACTTATCATGAAATATGGGATTCTCTGTCATCTTGATAAAACCCTAATTATCACAAAGGATATTAGTGACATCTATCTATGCATCTAATAATCCTAAAAACATCTTTCAAAGCCATACTTCCTTGCTGCAGGCTGAACATGTTGCAATGTATTCTACCTCTGATGTACTAAGTGAAGTACTAGTCTGCTTTCTACTGAACCAAGAGATCATGCCAGATCCCAAACTGAAACAACATCCTAATGTACTTTTCCTATCTTTGGAAATTCTGCCCCAATCTGAGTTTTCATATCCATGTAACTTGATCTCTCCATTGGATGTATATCTGAGCCAGTAATCTAAATTTCCCTTAAGAAACCTCATCGTGTGTTTTGCACCAATTAGGTGAATGTGTTTAGGATTCACCATGTACTCACTTAAGGTGTTTACTGCAAAACATATATCTGGTCTAGTATTGGTGAGGTACATCAACGAACTAATGATCTGTATATATAGTGTGGCATCAATAGCTTCTGAGGTGTCATCATTCAAAAGCTCCAAACTACTAGTCATTGAGTAGTCATAGCTTTACAATCTAGCATTCCAAATCTTTTTAAGATTTCAACAGTATACTTTCCTTGATTTAGAAAAATCTCATCTAAATGTTACCATACTTCAAGACCTAGAAAGTAGTGCATCATTCCAAGGTCTTTCATTTCGAATTATATAGCAAGCTTCTTCTTACATTCAATAATCGACTTATCTTCATCCATAAAAAGCAAATCATCTACATATAGTAACAAAATTAAAATTCCATCTTCATTAACCTTGTAGTGGAGGTTGGAATCTTCTTTACTCTTAGTAAAGCCTAAGATCATTAGGAATCCATCGATCCTTCCATACCATGCTCTGGGTGCTTCTTTAATCCATACAATGCTTTATTTAGTCGGCATACATGAGTCTTCTGATCATTGATCTTGAATCCTTGCGATTGTTCAATATAAACTTCTTCTTCAATCACACCATTTAAAAATGTTGTCTTTGCATCCATTTGATGTAGCTTCCATTTCATGTCGGAGGCCAAGGAAAGAATAGTTCTTATAGAGGTGTATCTAGCTACTGGGGCAAAAGTCTCTTCATAATCAATTCCCTCTTTCTGAGAGAATCCTCGGGCTACAAATCTAGCCTTATATTTTTATTTACTTCCATCTACTGAGTGTTTGGTTTTGAATATCCATTTAGAGGATACCACTGATTTGTCCTTTGGTCTAGGTACTATTTCCCACACATCATTCTTCATAATGGATTGGTATTCTGTGACCATTGCATCATCCCACTCCTTTTGTTTTATTGCTTCTTCAAAACAAGTTGGTTCTTTATCGACTAGATCACACATCAAGGCCATGTAATTGGGGTATGAATTTGGCTTCTTTCTCTCTCAGATGGCTCCTTCAGGAGCACCAAGTCTTTTTTCTTATTCAATTGCTTCACAAGCCCACGCAGGTTTTCTCTTTCGAGAAATCAGTTCACTTGGTAAATCTTCAGGTAGCTAGGGTTATGTCATATCATGCTCTTCAAGTATCAGGTATTCTTTTTCAACTCTGACTTCTTTAGGACTATCAATAGAATTGGGAGTTTCATGCTACTCTTCATCTTGCTTGTCTTTTCTTGATTTTCTGAAGGCTGAATCTCCATCAAATGTAGCATCTCTACTAAGTTAAATTTGATGGTACCATGGGATATATATTCTATAGGATTTTGACTGTTCACTATATCCTACGAACAATCCTTTCATTCCTGGAGGATCTAATTTTGATCTTTCCTCCTTGGGAATATGAATGTATACAAGACAACCAAAAATGTTTAGATGACTTACCTCTGGTCTTTCATCGGAAAACATTTCTTTTGGAGTTTTATTCCCAAGATCACTGTGAGAGATTCGATTTTGAACATATACTGTTGTTCTTGTTGCTTTTTCCCCTAGGTACATTGGGAGATCTTGATCATGTATCATAGCTTCCACAGCTTCCATGATGGATCTGTTCTTTCTCTCTGCCACACCATTTTGTTGTGGATTGTAGGGAATGGTGAGCTCCCTCTTAATCCTGGCCTATTTACAAAAATCATTGAATTCATTTGAAGTAAACTCTCCTCCATTATCTAATCTTAGAATCTTGATATTATTTTCAGAAAGGTTTTCTACTAGGGATTTAAACTCTTTGAATCTTTCAAACACTTCATCCTTCTTTTTCAAGAAGTATATCCAAGTCTTTCTAGAGTAGTCATCAATGAAGGAGGCATAGTAAGAGTACCCACTTAATGAATTGGTTTGCATTGGCCCACATATATCTGAGTGAATAATATCTAGGGTCCCTTTTTCCTTACTATTACTTTTCAAAAAGGGATTCTTAGTATTCTTCCCTTGTGCACATCCCTTGCACACTCCTTCATGTTTTATCTGAATTTCTGGTAAACCAGTTACCACCTTGCTTACAATTGGAAGAGCTTTGTAGTGAACATGAGAAATCCTTCTATGCCATAGCTCACTTGGATTAATGGTACTAGTTGTTAATGCAGAATCTGTATGTCCCTTTAGCTTGTAGAGACCTCCTTCTTCAACTCCAATATTTAGTGCATCATCGATAGTTTTGCCTTTTTTCCACATGAGGAATTTTCCATCTACAAAGGAAACTTTGAATCCTTTCTTATCTAAAGCTGAAATGTAAAGAAGATTCTTCTTTAGTCTTGGGACATATAGGTCGTCCTTCATTTTCATAGGCTTTTCGGAATCCAATTTATAAGATATTTCTTCTAACCCTTTAATGGGATATTGGGAATCATCTCCAAGCATTACTTTGTGTGGAGATTCCTTTTGTTCAAGTCATGAGAGTGACTCCTTGAAACCAGTCATGTGCTGGGAGGCACCACTATCAACCAACCAGGTATCATTTCCTAGTGAGACTAATATAGTTAGGGAAGAGATCAAAACATACTCTTCACTAGAACCTTCATCCTTATTTGCTTCCTCTTCTTCTTCTCGATCATTGTCTTCAGCAACATGTGCTTGACACCTTCTCATCTTCTTGAGTCTTTCTACTTTCATGGGATAGTTAATTGCATTGTGTCCTAACTTGTGACAATTGAAGCATTCAGAGCTTGAGAAATCTCTCTTGGGTCTTTTAAACCCTCAAGTCTTAGGAGGATGGTCATGACTCTTTATTTTTCCTTTGGTATGGGCAGTTAAGGCTTGATCCTAATTGTCATTTATTTTTTATTATCTGGATGCTATCCTCTCTTCTTCTTGGACACATTCTTCCCATAACTTCCAGAATTTGGTTAGTTTCTTCCTTGAACAATTTCTTCGGATGAAAGCTTCCCAATCTCTTGGAAGGTCATTAAAAGTTGTCATTACAACTTCTGCTTCTTCAACCATGTCACCAATGGATTCTGATTGATCCTTGATTCTAGCTACTCTTGTAAAGTAAGATTGCATAGTCTCTGAATTCTAAGCTCTTACAATTTTGAGTTGATTTCTCAGGGTCATATTCCTATTAATGTTTCTTCCTTCAAATAGCCCTGATAGGGCATCAAACATTTGTTTGGGATTATCCATGGAAGATACTCAAGGAATCATATTGTCTTTGATTGAATCAGCTATGATTCTTTTAGCTATGATCATATCCTTCTTGTGCTTGGTTTTAGCTTCAACTTCTTCTGGTTCTTTCACTTCCTCTTTCACAAATTTGTTTAGATCATTCTCTTAGAGGATGAGCATGATTCTGTACTTCCATGGTCTGAATTTTTCATCCCCTTCAATATTTTCATCTATATTGGTATTCTTTTTCATCTTTAGAAAACTGCAAACCTCAAATGGAAATAGATAGAAAGATACTTACTTGCAGAAAGCAACTCCTGACTCACCTTCTTTTTGAGGTCCTCAAGGTTTGGAGTAGAAACCCTGATTTTGTAGCTGGGATTACAGGTGGAGCTGAGTGGTGGAAAAGATACGCCCTCTTGAGGCAAGATAGATTGTATATTCCTTTTTCTGAGATTGATGATGAAACCTTGGGAAAACTAAAACCCTAGTTTTTCCTGGCAGCAGTACCAAGTCCAAAATTGAAAATTCTTGGAATTCGGTTCTGTCATCGCAAAAAGATGCTCCCTTCAGAGGTGAGTTGGAGGAGACCTCTTTTCTATTTGATCTATCGAGGGATTTTTTAAGAACAAAAAACCCTAGTTTTGCAATGTCTCCTTTCAGAGTGGCTCTAAAACCATGTTGATTTTTCTTTAAAATTGCTCAGATTATATCTTAAAACAATTAGCCACTAAAATATCACTGAAAGAACAACATGCAAAAAACATAAGAACACAAGAACACAAATATTTTCCTTGAGGAAACCACAAAGGAGAAAACCCCACAAAACTTCCTCAGTATAGAACTCAACCAGTGCAGTGCAAAACTTAGACAACAGTCGCTCCCTTCTTTCTGGCACACTACTATTTCTCTCTCGCGCTAAGAACAACTTGAGTGAGTGAGTACAAATGAAATGGGGCACCTCCTATTTATATTATTTTGTTGACTTGACCTCTAAATTGGTGGTTCTGACTTCACTAGCTGTCAAGGCCAACTTATCGAACTGGACATTACAAATAGCATTTATTATAATGACACTTGGGTACTAATGAACCAACTTACATTCGGAGATTTACATTGCTTCTTTCAATGACATTGACAAGACCAAACTCATCTCCTAAAGGAGGAATAAAATACTACTTGGAGTATCTTCCGAAGTTACAATAAATTAACATTTTAAAGTTGGATGCTTAAAATATTTCGTTAAGAAATAAGGACTAGATTTTCTCCCTCAACAATGTGTAGGTGCAAAAACATCATCGTTGTCGTCGACATCATCATTTTTGTCGACATTATTTTCCTTATAATCATCATCATAGACATCACAATATTATTATCATGTTAATCATCATATATCATCATAGTCATTGGCATCATCATCATCATCAGCATCATGAAAAAGGCATCGAACTACCTTACATGAATTTTGTAAAGGATATTTGGTTTCTGAGTGGGAATGTGTACATCATTAGACTTCTATGAGCACTATGGATGGTTTTTAATTAGTAATTGTCATCCTCTTCATTATCATTGTGCTGATGAAAAATGCTTCCCACTACCTTGAATGAATTTGGTAAATGATCTTTGACCTCTGAGTAGGAATGTAGGAACCATTAGCATGTTCTTAGCACTATGGATGGGTCTTCATTAGTAATTGTCATCATCATTTTCATTGTCACCTTTATCATTTTATAGTCAAATCATCATCATCGCCAGCAACATTGTCATTATGCATCATCATCAACATTGTCATTGTGATTGTCATCATCATAGCTTATAGCCTCTAACCCCTTGCCCTTATAACATATATCCTCTAAACCATATATTAGCTAACTCATAGGATGTACTAGGTGCAATTCTAGGAGAAAACCTAGGTGCTATGTTGGGACCCAATCTAAGAGAGAAACAAGGAGCAAAATGAGGTGTTATTTTGGGAGTAAAACTAGATGATAAGTTAGGCGATGTTATAGAAGAAAAAATAGGTACTAAAACTGTTGTTAAATAGGGAACTAAATTAGGCGCTAAACCTAGGGTTAAACGTAGAGCTAATCTTGACACCCAAGACGGAGTGAAATAGGGAACTAAAATAGGTGTTACTCTTGGTGCAAAAGAAGGAGTTAAATTAGGCGCTACCCTTGGCACTAATCTTGGTGCTAAAGAGTAAGCTAAAATAGGCACTAAACATGGTGCTAATCCCAACATTAAAGAGGGAGATAAACTAGGAACTAAATTCAGCACTAGTTAGTGCCAAATTTTGAAACAAGACAATAAAAATGCCAAGAAAAATAACATCAAGTGAAATAGTGTCACCTTTTCCTAGAGAATAAAGAAAAATACACTAAAAAGGTGACTAGACACCAAAGACTAAGCTAAAAAAGAAGATAATAATAGGATTTTGTTCTAGTGCAGGGAATAGAAAAAAAATCTGCGCCAGCCATTATTAAGAACCCATGTCAACCCCCCTCTTTATTTTGTCGGTATATTTTGTCGGACGCATATGCTTTGTAAGTCATCCCATTAGTATGATTTATTATCCCACATTCATGGGGAGTAAGTAATAGTTGTTAAGTCATCTAGTTAATAAGTTGCATTATCCCACATTCATGTGGAGTAATAGTTGTTTAGATTAGACTTAGTATATAAGTATGTGTTGAGGCTAATGAAAGCATCGAAGAGTTATTTTGTATTGAGCTTGCTCAAAGGAGGTTTCCCCCTCGAAGTGGCCCGCGATCAATAAAATATCTTTTGTGCTCCAATATTTATGTTTTATCGTGCATTTTGATTGTTCATTGTAGGAGGTTCCCCACATCTGGTATCAGAGCACTTTCTTGGGCTCTTTGGGTGGCATTTCGGGAAGAAAAAAAATTATGTCGTGCTTCCTAGCTCTATGCATCTTACATTTATTCTTCTTCTTGCAGCAATATTATTCATCCGGATTAGGGATTAAATCCTATCCACTTAACTGTGGGAAGTACTTGGGCATAGCCCTAAAACTCATTGTGAGGAGTACCACAGGAACCCTGAAGTAGCTGGCCATTGAGAGGACCTGCCAAGCAAAAAGGGCAACGACCCCCACCAGATTAACTAGATTCCCATCTGTGAGGAAAACCAAAGAGCTGTCATTTTTGGCCAAGCGGTTAGCAGTTTTACCTGTGTCGTGAAGTGAGGGGTACTGCCCCAATACTCAAGCCTGAGACAGCCTTGGTGGTCGAGTGACTACCTTTGAATCAATAGGAATCCGAATATACCTGGGGTCCATCTCTATTTACAATTGATAACATGCAGAATTTTAGAATTGTCACTCATTTACTCCATTTCTTGTTGAGAAAACCTAGCTTCTAGCACCGCCACATATCAGTTCTTCAGCCATGTCTTCCTTGATTTAGCTCTGTTTTCCTTGAAATTTCACTGTCACCCCCGTGATACCATTCTGCATATTCCTTCATTGAGGCCGTTATCCCCAATTTCACTTCCTCAAGGCCGACATTCCACATTTGTCAATTTTTAGAATTTGTCATAACTTCTCTGATTCTCACCCAATCGCCTTCAAATTTTTCCACGGTGTTCGTTTTCAATTTCTGCTTCATTGTCCCTCTCTGCCAAATTTTACAATTCCTTCATCCCACCTTTGAAATTCCCATTTTCTGCTTCTTGTCCCTAAAAAAGTGTCCAAAACCCTGTAAAACCCTAATTACCCCCCCAAATTTTTCCCAAATCAAAAACCTATTTTTCTAAAACCCTCTCCATTTTTGTTTTTCTATCCATTTCCTAAGAAAAAAAAACTGCTTATGGTTTTCACCCGCACCGGAGCAAATAAACAAATGGAAGAATAACTTGTCGCCATCAAGTCCAAACTTGAGGATCTAGATCAAAACATTATCGGCCTCCAACTTCAACATTCACCCATGAACAACCGCCGCCATCCTGAGTCTTCTGCAGACACTGGGTTCTCATCGTTTAGCAACTTCCACGGGTCGAAGCTGGATTTTCCTCACTTCAATGGTGATGATCTGACTGGATGGATTGATAGGGCAGAACAATATTTATGACTAGAAGGATTTATAGGGCAGAAAAATATTTCAATTTTCATAACACTTTTGATGTCAATAAAGTCCCCCTTGCATCCTTTCATTTGGAACATGAAGCACTTCAATGGTTCTGTTGGTACATCAAGGCTCATGCCGAGCCAAATTAGATAGATTTTTCCCAACTCCTCTTGTAGCGATTTGGTCCTAGTGCTTTTGATAAATTCACAGGAGTACTCACCAAACTTCGCCAAACTGGCACTGTGCGGGAGTATCAGACAGAATTTGAGAAACTCGCCAATCACATAGAGGGATTTCCTGATGCATTCTACCTCAGTTATTTATCAGTGGTCTGAAGGATGCAATACGCTCTGAGGTTAAAATGTTATGCCCCAACACAATGATGGAATCCCTTGGGTTGGCTAAGCTATCAGAGGACAAGATCCAGGCTCAACAACGCTCCAAATCCACTCTTGTTCCATTCAGACCTATGGCTCCTCAAAGAACCCAAAATCCACCAGCCCCTAGAACCACTCCTATTAAGCATTTTTCTAAAGCAGAGATGCGGGAACGTTGGGTGTTAACATTCAAAATGTACCCAGGTTGCAAAAGGTAAATTCCAAAGGTAACAACAAAAACCACTTCAGAAAGAAACTGGATTTCCTTTCCAGAGAGAGATCTCTCAAATATAAATTTAACAAGGGCAGATATAAGAATCAACACTTAAACATTATATATATGGTTGAAATGATACACATAATCATTGGGAAATGGATTCAAAATACATAAAGATAGCACAAGGTCGCATGCATGAGATTCTATCAAATGCAAGATAACCATTTAATTACAGTCATTCATTGATTTCAGGTGGAAAGGAAGAAATATGAACAGTCCATCAATATAGAGCATCGTAAGATGAATTCCATATTAAATTTAGCAGAAACATTTATAAAATATCTGAAAAAATAGTCAAAGCACAAGAAGTATGAATTCCAACTATTCAACACTACACTTCAGATACGAGGAAAACAAAATGGAATGAAAACATTGGAGAAAAACAATCACACAAGAAAGAAAAGCACAGACTGTAATGTAGATGGCATGGCAATCTCTGATAAATCCACACGCTTTCAACTTTGTTATTTCAAAAAATTATAGGTCCTCAAAAACATTGATCCAACATACGGGTTCCAACCCTCAATACATCAAGTAAATGCAAATATATACATAAATGATTTCTTCCCAAGAAGATTTAATAACTGAATAATCTGTTTAATCAAAGTATTTGTAACCGTATCCCTAACAACTAGGAATAAACTACATGCTTTGATCCTGATAATAGATCATTTAATTAAAATTGACTTGGTGACAGCAAAGGCCGAATAAATAGCTCCACAACGCGTAACACCAGTTTTTACGGATGAAGAATATACTTTGTCTTTTCGAATCTCTCCATGGTCCTCCATTGTTCTGCACTTGGCATGTCATACTCGGTCATTTCTCTGACAGACACCTCCAGATCCATATAGGCCTCATAAGATATAGTGGGCAATCCTCCTCTGGCGATCAGAAATTTCTGCAATATTTCAAAGTCTTCTATCAACTTGTCCACGATGACTTTCCCAGTCAGTCCCTTTACCAAGTCATCAAACTTGGAATGATCCATATGGATTTGTACTAGCAGGCTATGATAATGTTCTTGAGAAAATAATCTTCCTTCTTCATCCCAAAAACAAGGAAGGCCATCTTCAAACAATTCTTTAAAGGCATGCCTGAAATCATTAATATGAGAAGTCATCTCATCCACCTTATCCTATACTACCTTTATAAGCTGATTTTTGTGAATAATTTTTTTTTACCATAGTACAATAGCCACTCTGTCTTTAATTCCTATATCCTGCAATTTTTGATAAGTTAATGAATTCAAGAAATCCAATGCATTCTGAGCTGTACTTAGGGGCTTCCTCTCCATGGTCTCATTTACTAATTTTAATCTCTAGTTGGCTAAATTAACCAATGCACTTTGGTCATCAATGAAATTCAGATAATGTCTGAACTTAGTAACCTCTATGAACAATCTATCCCAGATTATATGCTTGGCTCATTGTAGAGGCTCCTTTCCTGTATTCCTTTCTTTTAATTCATTGAACTTCTTCTGCAACTAACTTTTGTCATGTAATATTTTATTCTTATTTTCAACCATTTTAGTCAGTTCAGATTTGATCCTCTCATTTTCTTCTTTTAATTCCTTGATTTCTACATCTTTCAAGTTACTTGTGACATTGGTACTAACAAATCATTAGCAGAAAAATCACTTAAAGGCTTTTCAATATCTACAATGGACAAATCTGCATCAGTAGGAGTCTGGCTCATTAATTCTTCCATAATTTCTTTCTCCTCATTTTGATCTTTCTTTAACTGTGAAATTTGTGTCATTAACTCAGTTCTCTTTGTTTCCCATTTATTCTTTTCCTCTTGCAGCCTCACCGTTTTTCCTTTATATTCCATCACTTCTTGCTGAATTTTATCTTTCTCTTCTTGCAACGCCAACAACTCCGATGACTGAACATGTTCAGAACTTGGAATTTTCAACTTCTTTTTTAATACCTGAAGGGCATTATCTTTTTCCTCCAAAAGTCTCCTGATGGCTTGTGTGTTTCCTATTTCATCCCCTGATCTTATAACATCTGCCTGCAGCTTCTTTATTTGAATTGAATTCGCCTTGTTTTCAACTTTTTCATCTTTTAACTGGACCTCCAACTTATCCACTAAAACTTGCAATTTGTTAATTTTTATCATGGCATGTAACAAATCTGAATAAATTATATCCTCTATCTATTTGTGAAGCTGTATCTTGTCGGGTACACCGACTTTATCCAATCTTACCTCCATCTCTGCCACTTTTTTGTCACTTACCATAGCTAATTTTAAAGTGTTCCTCTCTACATCCTGAGTGGAAATCAGTGACGCCTTTGGGTTGCCTAGACTTCTCACTCGCGGAAGTAGATTTTTAGTCTCTTCCAAGGACTGCATCTGCTTCTCAACATAACTTGTCATGAATTCTTCTTTGGATTTAGAAACTGAACTGGACTCTGCATTATTTTCACTTTCAAAAGAAAACTGGTTCATTTGCACTGATTTCTTAGGAATCAAAACTACTTTCTTCAACTCCTCCAAAACTATTTCACTTGAAATTTGATCATCTTGAGAAAATGTTTTGGTCATTTTACGCGAACTATTTTCATCTATCTCCATACTTTCAATTTCATAAAAACTTCTTTTAATTAAAACATTAGAATTTTTTGGCACTTGAGACGCTGTAATTAACCCACTGCTTGTACCTTCATTTCTTCCTGGATTTTCCACAAAATGAAACAAATTGGCTATTTCCCACAATCCCTCGACAACTTGATGATCAAATGGTTTGTTCTTATTTGCTTGTTTCCTTTGAGAAATTATATGGTATGGATCATAATTGACCTTCTGTTCTCTCTGAAAATCCATATTCTCCAATAATTTTTCCACAATCACCAAGGCACCTTTGTTTTTAAAGATGAATGGACCAACTTTAAGGGGAAATTTGATATTAGAGGAATTCTTGAAAGCTCCAAAATGCTCCTCCTCTGCATATAATCTTTGTCTCATGAATTCAAGTGCAAATATTCTAGGGGTAATAAAAACAGGTAGCCTATATGGCTCTCCGGTGAAACCATACACTCTTAAAACAGTAAAGTTTTTATATAAAAACCAATCCCCAATCCTGTCCTCTGGTGATGATTGCATCATAACCTTCATTTCTTCAAGTACTCTGGGAAATTCTTCATCAAATAACAACTTGTACATCTCTGACATAATGGAATTCACGAACTCAAACATATTGATTTTCTTCGGAAAATCCGAAGAGAACATAGTAGTCAAGAATTGTAATTCTGTCACGTTTGAACATAACAACATGTTCAACATATATGATTGGTATTTGAAAAATCTGACTTTTGGGAACTCAACTAACTGGATATGAATAACCTCTGCTAAATATTCATCCAAACTGAAGTAATGGACTGGATGGGACTCAAACTCAAGACTAACTGAACTCATTTTCAATAAAAAAACCCAAGACAACCTCACTGACATGAATGTCATTATCTAGACCTAAAATTTGGCAGACCAAAGATATAACCAATTGGACCTCCTCTTTGAAAATGTGAATACGGTATGGAAAAAAAAGACCTTCTAATGATTGACCTTCATTACGAACACTAGACAAAAATTCACATCTAATTTCGGTTTTACAACCTTTGTATACTTCAGCTAAAATAGACTCATTCACAGACTCACCACTGTCAGTGAAACTATCAGGCAAATTAAGGAATCCACGAATAGTTTTTGCATCAATACTACATAATATTTTTGACATGGAATGACTCATGATGATTCTCTCAGAAGGTGAGTAATTACTGGCACACCATTTAGCAAATTCAGGAAAGGATAAAGTCTGTTCAATGGCGAAGTAATATAGAAAGGACTTGCAGACATTCAAAATGTTGTTTCCTTGTAAATTATACTGCCACAATATTTCTTTAGTAACTGATACATTTCCAACCGACAGAAATGGGTCATACACACCTATGTCTCTATCAACCATGAATTCCTCTCTCTCATCCAAAACCTGGTTGAGACCTGCTATCTCCTTCTCTTTCTCCATAACAAAAAAACGGCAATAATTCTCTAAACAGAGCTCAAGTATTTGAAGCTTACCTGTGATTGTAACTGTATGTACGTGAGGTTGACTGCGAAAGGATGGCAGGCTATCTCCTTCACTCGTCCCAGCATGCAAAATAAAAAATGATTTTTTTAAAAATAAGTCAACCTCACCTTTATATAAAGGTCATTTCCGAAGGTTCCCTTTAGCGGTTTTCCTTAAATTATTTTTCTCTATGGAATGTACTATGAGCCACCATGTGTATCATGGTTTTTATTCTGCTACTACCTTTCCACTTCAACTACCACGCAACATTATCCTCCAGAGCTGCTGACAACCGTTGATGAATACCCACTTTATGTTTAAGCCGTTAGATTAAACTGCTTGTACACATTCTGGTGGGTCTTTCTGCTGTTAGCAACGCGCATCTTCATGGAGCAGACTCCTTGTCAACCATATATTTTATCGGCTCGGTCCCACGACCGTCAATCCTCGTGCTTTGTTAATTTCCTCCGCCTCTCCTTATCTCCCATGTACCTCCACCGAGCGGATCTGTTCTTAAACCATTGATTTTCNATCGGCTCGGGCCCACGACCGTCAATCCTCGTGCTTTGTTAATTTCCTCCGCCTCTCCTTATCTCCCATGTACCTCCACCGAGCGGATCTGTTCTTAAACCATTGATTTTCACCTCTCTTGATCTACACCATCGGATTATGAGTCAATTTTATTCTTTATGCACCCTTTTATGATATAGTCACATTGTTACTCTTAACCAAAGTTCATGTAACCTTCATTTTTTCTCCACCATGTTTTTTTCAATACTCTTCGAAATAGAGGTGTTAACAACTGGCTCCATCTGGGGATGATATCCTCCCTGTGAGGTATCAAAGAAATCGTAGACCAGGTGCCTGTCTTTAATCTTTACATGATAACATCCAAAAATTTTACTTTTTTGCTGATATATTTAGCTAGAAAGAAATGGCTTACTTCCTGAATCTTAGGGCTTTCACTGCGAGCTTCAAAAACATTCAGCTCACCATCTGTACTGCTTTTTAAAAGAAAATAAATATTTGCAAAATTCGATACAAGTTTTACCTTCCTTCTTAGGACAAGTAATGCTTCAAAAATCTCCCGTTGACAATGTTACTATCCAAAGAAACCCCATTTGGATATTCCAAAAGAAACGCATGTTTCCCTCTGTGTCCAGCAATAACATAAGGACCTACACACATGTGATCAAATTTTCCATGTTTATCTTCCTTAGGAGCATCCCATTTTAGGACCAGGTCATCAATCTGAAACTGTTCTTCCTTCACCCTTCTATCAAAAGTATTTTTCATTTTTTCCTAATGTGATTGCACTTTGTCATAGGCCTTATTTCTTTGTTATTCTAGCTCAATAATTTGGTTTATCCTCCTTTGCATGTGGTTTGGTTCTTCTTGTTGCTCTTGAAAATACCTCATAACTGGAACACCTAACGATGTTGGAAAAGCAACTTCAATTCCATACACTAATTGGAAAGGATACATTCCAATCGCTCTTTTGGTACTAATCCTGTCAACCCATAAATGATCTTTTATTATCTTCCAACAGCTTCTTGATGATCCTTACCAGGATTTTATTTGAATACTAGGCTAACCCATTTCCTTGCGGATAATAAGCAGTCGAATGATTCAGACTGATACGTTATTTGTGACAAAAATTAATCATCTTCTTCGACTTAAAGGCTGCTGCATTATCTGTTACTATTCTTTTTGGACATCCAAATCTAGCCAGTATGTTCTCTTCAATAAAATCCATGATTACAATCTCATTTTCTCCCCTGGTAGGAATTGCTTCAATCCATTTTGTAAAATAATATGTAGCTGTTAAAATCCATTTGTGCTATCCTGAAGAATTGGGATTTATTTCGCCAATGAAATCTAGACCCCACTATTGAAAAGGAGCTTCTATTGTTATTGGATTTAAAGGAAGAGGAAGTACCTTTCTTTTACCATCAAAAATCTGACACTGATGACACATGCTGGTTTCTTTATACACATCTGGAAATAATATTGGCCAATAATAACCCGCTCTCATAATTTTATTTGCAGTCACCTTCCAAGAATGATGCCCTCCACAATCTCCTTTATGGAATTCTTTGACTATATGTTGAGCTTCATTTTCCAAAAGACAATTGAGTAATACACCTCCAGGATCCTTCCAATAAAGATATCAATTGGTAATACAGAACTTGGCAGCTTTCAATTTTACTGATCTTGCTCTTGACTTACTCAATCCTGCTGGTGCTTGTAAATTTCGAAGGACATAAACAATATCAGAGTACCATGGAGATGTAACAAAATCAATCATCACTTCCATCTGTGTATCCAACTGATTAGACTGATTGGATAAGAAATTGATCTGTAAAGACTCACAATTTGAATTTGTCATCATTTTTGCTAATCCTTGTCCCTTAACCAGCTTGGTAGGATTTATCTCTATGTCATACTCCAGTAATGTAGCTATCCAGTTTGCCCTTCTACCTTCTGGATCAAGTTGTGTCAAAATCCCTTTCATTGTAGTAGTTGGAACATGCACAATTACATGTGAGTGTAGAATATACACTCTGAAATATTTCAATGCTTTGACCAAAGCATATGCTTGTTTCTCCATGATATCATATTTTAATTCTCCATCCCTCAACATCTTGCTGAAAAATGCTATGGGTTGCTCCATGTTTCCATCATTCTTCTGCAACAAAACTGTTGCGATAGTATGTTCTGAGGCATAGGAAAATACTAGGAAATCTTTGTTGAAATCTGGACTTACCAACACCGAAGCCTCTGAGATTGCTCGTTTGATTTCCCAAAACGACCTCCTAGCATCTGCATTCCATTTTATCTCATGACCTTTTTTCAACATATTTGTAATATTCATTAAGATTTCAGCAAAACTAGGCACAAACCTTCTTAAAAAATTCACCTGTCCCAAAAATGATTGTATTTCCTTTTTACTCCTAGGTTCTCCTACCTTTAAAATTGCACTAACCATTTCAGGATCAATTTTTATTCCATCTTTAGATATAATATGACCCAATAATTTTCCTTCTTCCACTACAAAATTCGATTTCTTCGAGTTCAATGATATACCAAACTTCTTGCACTTCATGAAAATTTTCTCTAAATGATGAATATGTTCCGTGTCAGATATTGAATAAACCGTGATGTCGTCCATGTAAATCACCACAAACTTTCCAATTTCCCCCGCAAAAGCAATGTCCATAGCCCACTGGAAAGTAGCTCTTGTATTCATTAAGCCAAAAGGCATATTTGCATACATAAAGGTGCCCCAAGATGTAGTAAAGGCATTTTTCTCCTGATCTTCAGGTAGTACTCTAATTTGATTGTAACTAGAAAAACCGTCCATCATCGAGATTATTTCAGCTCCAACTACCTTCTGCAGTATATGATCCATCTTCGGCAAGGGATAATTGTCCTTCATAGAAACTTTATTCAAGTTTCAGAAATATATACACAGTATTATTTCTCCATTCTTTTTCCTAACAAGAACTAAATTTGCAACCCATTTTTAAAATCATAGAGTCACGATGATTTTGGCGTCAAATAATTTTTTAATTTCCTTCTCAATAATTGGCAGCAATTTAGGATTTATTCTTCTAAGCTTTTGCCTGAAAGGCTTCTCCCCAGGTTTTATAGGAATAGTATGTTGTATTATAGATGTATCGTATTCTTTAAGATCTTCATAGCTCCAAGCAAATACATCTATATACTTGTTCATTAAATTCACATACTCTTCTTTTTCTTTTACAGGCAAATTTTTGGACAATTTTATAATCTTCATATTTTCTTCGGTACCAATATTTCTATCTTCAATAGCATTTTCAACAGGCTTCACTTTAGGATTCTTAGCAACATCATTCTAATCAAAGATTTTTTCCAAAGGAATCAAACCTCTTGGTATAAAATTATTTTTCAATTGAATAATATATTTTCCTCCTAAGGTTCCCTTTAATTTTTCAGCACCATCCTTTTCTTTTTGAGGCTCTTCATCATCCTGAAAATTTTCACCATTGTCATTTTCGGCATCAATATGAGTATTTACAAATTCTCCCGAAAATTATAAAAACCTTCTTACCTGCATGTCATCTTCAAACACCTGCCAATATTTAGAATTATCGGGAATAGATGGCCTGTTCACAATGTCCACTTGATATTCTTTCTAACCAGCAATAGGGGTTTTGAATTTTCCAGTAGCTACTGCCAAAGAATATGATACGGTATTTTCATATCTGGAAACGACCTGAATCGTATGCTCTGTAAAAAAGTTACCATTCATATCCCATACTTCGTTCCTATAGGCCCTCATTCAGGGATGCTTGGTTTGATAACTATCATTCACCTGGTTTATTACCAGCTCTGAATCCCCCAAAACTCCGATCCTTTGCGCTCCCAAATCTTTCAAAGCATGCAACCCAAGTAATAAAGCTTCATATTCAGCTACATTATTTGTGCATTCAAATGTTAATTTATATGATAAAGCTTTAAAATCCCTGATAGGAGAAATTATATACACACCAGCTCTAGCGCCTATTTTTGCCACATATCCATCAAAATACATGGTCCACAAACCTTCTCTTTTTTGCTTTGCTTCCAAAGCATTTGTTTCCATCACCTCTTCCTTTTTATTTTCTTTAGGCTTCGTCTGCAATGTAGATTCCAAATCACATGGGACAGTATCATTAAAGAAAATGGAAGACCCCAAATCAGTATCAACAGCATCTATATGATGAACTTCAGGTTTATCTTGACTGCTCACTACATAGGGAGTTCTTTTCTCACTATACAACCTTTTACTCCCATCTTGAACAGGAATAGTAGCATATGACATATCCATTTGTAAACTACCTTTCAACTTTGAAGTCCAAGATCTCGATAACAATACTCCAAACTTTGGTGGAATATCTCCTACTACCACATCCATTACTATTGTTTTAGATGGTAATTTATTCAGAGTTACTACCATATCCTTAATCAAACCAAGACACTTCACTCTCCTGGAATCAAAAGAATACAAATCTTTATATGGTCTTGTCACTTCCAGTCCCAAACTTTCAACTACTCCTTTTGGCATTAAATTGTGTGATGCACCTGAATCTAACATAGCATTATGAACCACCATATCATGCACATTCAAACTCAAATAAAAAGGTGGGACTTCTTCATTCTCTATATTTTCGACTTTCGACCCAAATGAAATAGTAGGATTATCGTCATTCGATTCCAAAATGTCACATTGCAATTCTCCTTGACTTCTGACCATATTTGTTATGGTATTTCTATATTCATTGTTTCTCAACAACTCATTAAAAGGAACAAATATTTTCAACTTGGAAAGCTCATTCTACAAATTGAAACTAGAATTGGCTTTTTCTACATCAATTGGTGTTACCTGCTTCATCCCTTTGTTTTTTTGTATCTCATTCTCAATTTCCTTATTTACAACAGATTCTTTTTGTATTTCTTTTCCCTTTTCTGTATTTAAAGAACTAGTGGAAGGCTGATTTGAAATTAACCTCCCTTTATTTATAAGAACTTCTCTATTTCTCAATCTAATTTTCCTTTGTACATCATCCATAGCATGCAGATAACCCCTCTGATATTGTTCTGTCTCCCTCTCAAATTCTTCATTTCCATCCTCCTGTGCAAACATGCTATGCTCTTCTTCAGTAAGATATATCTCTGAATCTAGTTCCCCAAAAAGATGGATTTCATTTTCGGTAGGATCTTCTTCGTCGGCAACATAATTATCAGGGAATGGTGGTCAAATTTGTTGTTCTTCTTGATTTCTTGGGTTTCTCATGTCTCTCTTCTTTTTTTGCGAAGGTATAGGAGGATTTTGCCTTCTAAAATTCGGATTCTTAATTTGAGGATCAGCTTGTTCTCTGTTGAACGCCCTATTATCCATAGTCAACCTGTCCATCAACTTCTCCATTGTCTTAAACATCATTTCAAACTTAATATCAGTGGTATAAGAAGAAGTAGAAG
The DNA here is from genome assembly GCA_001517045.1 of Pseudotsuga menziesii. NCBI lineage: Eukaryota > Viridiplantae > Streptophyta > Pinopsida > Pinales > Pinaceae > Pseudotsuga > Pseudotsuga menziesii. The sequence goes on from LPNX010123080.1 coordinate 224,087, forward strand.
GCATATTTTCTTCTTTTTTACTCCTATCAATGTCTCTGTGTTTCATTTTTCCACTTGCCATCATATTCGCCTCTACCTCTGAAGCATCTGTAAACATTGCGACAAGAGTCGCTGATTTTATTCTCTCAATGAAAATGCAAAGTCATTATCAAAGGCTCCAGCATAATGAATTTTAGCAGCAGCTGTAGAATGTTTTATATCTTCTGGAATAGAATTATAAACCCTCATAAACTTACTTGAAAATTCATGAACAGATTCAAAACCCCCTTTTTTGAGACTATTATACTAGGACAAGAGTTGCAAAGGATTTTGTTTGTCATCCCATCTCTCTAGGAATGCATTCTGGAAAGCTTGGAAATTCAATATAGATCCATCCGACAAGTCTTTAAACCATTTCTTTGCTTCACCTGATAAACTTTGAGCAAATAACCGCATTTTAACATCTACATAATCGACTTCCTCCAAGTCAACAAAATCTTCAAATTTATCCACATGTTGTTTTGCAGTTATGTCTCCTTCTCCATCAAATAAGGAAATTCTTTGGGAATCATTTTGGGGAATATTGTGCAATAAAGCAGGAAAACGCAAGGGAGCAAATATGGTTGCCATTGGTCTAGGTGGATTCAGAGGTATTGAGGAATTTGGAGTGTTTTGAACAACAAGTGTTTCAACTTTTACAGACTGTTGTAAATATCTCCAAAGGGAATCCAACAAATAAGATTCTAATCTACGGGGGTTAAATTTAGTACTCTTAAGATCAGATTCAGACTTAGATTTCAGCAAACCCTTTCCAACATTAAATTCCCATTCTTGATCAAAAATACTACGAGAATCCCGAGAAGATGATGCACCAAACAGAGAAAAATTTATTTTTTCTTTATCTTTTTTCTTAAACAACTTTTCTGGGTCTTCCAAACTCTTTAAAATTTCAGTGTCAGAATTACCTCGTGTATGTCTTCTCAAAGCTAGAATGACTTTTAAATTTTGAAAAATTTTACACTGGAATCGCCAGGGCAAATATACAACCTTCTCTATCGACAAAAATTCTTGTTTGCCCAAAGAAATATTTTCTTTAATCTTTAAAACTTTGTCGTTCTTCCCAGGGCAGATTTGCACTTTCGTCCCCAGAAACAGCGCCAATTTGTTAACATTAAGAATGTACCTAGGTTGCAATAGGTAAATCCCAAAGGTAACAGCAAAAAGCACTTCAGAAAGAAACTGACTTTCCTTTCCAGAGAGGAATCTCTCAAATATAAATTTAACAAGGCCAGATATAAGAATCAACACTTAAACGTTATATAGATGGTTGAAACGATACACATAATCATTGGGCAATGGAGTCAAAATATATAAAGATAGCACAAGGTCGCATGCATGAGATTCTATCAAAGGCAAGATAACCATTTAATTACAGTCGTTCATTGATTTTAGGTGGAAAGGAAGAAATATGAACAGTCCATCAATATAGAGCATCGTAAGATGAATTCCATATTAACTTTAGCAGAAACATTTATAAAATATCTAAAACAATAGTCATAGCACAACAAGTATGAATTCCAACTATTCAACACTACACTTCAGATACGAGGAAAACAAAATGGAATGAAAACACTGGAAAAAAACAATCACATAGGAAAGAAAAGAACAGACTGTAATGTAGATGGCGCAGGAATATCTGATAAATCTACACGCTTTCAAATTTGTTATTTCAAAAAATTATAGGTCCTCAAAAACATTGATCCAACATACGGGTTCCAACCCTCAATACATCAAGTAAATGCAAATATATACATAAATGATTTCTTCCCAAGAATATTTAATAATTGAATAATTCGTTTAATCAAAGTCTTTGTAACTATATCCCTAACAACTAGGAATAAACTACATGCTTTGATCCTGATAACATATCATTTAATTAAAATCGACTTGGTGACAGCAAGGCCCGAATAAATAGCTCCACAGCACGTAACACCGGTTTTTACGGATGAAGAATATACTTTGTCTTTTCGAATCTCTCCACGGTCCTCCATTGTTCTTCACTTCGCGTGTCATACTCGATCATTTCTCTGACAGACACCTCCAGATCCATATAGGCCTCATAAGATATAGTGGGCAATCCTCCTCTAACGATCAGAAATTTCTGCAATATTTCAAAGTATTCTATCAACTTGTCCACGATGACTTTCCCAGTCAGTCCCTTTACCAAGTCATCAAACTTGGAATGATCCATATGGCTTTGTACTAGCAGGCTATGATAATGTTCTTGAGAAAAGAGTCTTCCTTCTTCATCCCAAAAAGAGGGAAGGCCATCTTCAAACAATTCTTTAAAGGCATGCCTGAAATCATTAATATGCGAAGTCATCTCATCTGCCTTATCCTATACTACCTTCATAAGCTGATGTTTGTGAATAAATTTTTTCGACCATAGTACAATAGCCACTCTGTCTTTAATTCCTATATCCTGCAATTTTTGATAAGTTAATGAATTCAAGAAATTTAGTGCATTATGAGCTGTACTTAGGGGCTTCCTCTCCATGGTCTCATTTACTAATTTTAATCTATGGTTGGCTAAATTAACCAATGCACTTTGGTCATCAATGAAATTAAGATAATGTCTGAACTTAGTAACCTCTATAGACAATGTATCCCAGATTATATGCTTGGCTCCTTGTAGAGGCCCCTTTCCTGTATTCCTTTCTTTTAATTCATTGAAATTCTTCTACAACTAACTTTTGTCATGTAATATTTTATTCTTATTTTCAACCATTTTAGTCAGTTCAGATTTGATCCTCTCATTTTCTTCTTTTAATTCCTTGATTTCTACATCTTTCAATCTTACTTATGACATTGGTACTAACAAATCATCAGCAGAAAAATCACTTAAAGGCTTTTCAATATCTATAATGGAAAAATCTGCATCACTAGGAGTCCGGCTCATTAATTCTTCCATAAGTTATTTCTCGTCATTCTGATCTTTCTTTAACTGTGAAATTTGTGTCATTAACTCAGTTCTATCTGTTTCCCATTTATTCTTTTCCTCTTGTAGCCTCACCATTTTGCCTTTATATTCCATCACTTCTTGCTGAATTTTATCTTTCTCTTCTTGCAATGCCAACAACTCGGATGACTGAACATGTTCAAAACTTGGAATTTTCAACTTCTTTTTTAATACCTGAAGGGCATTATCTTTTTCCTCCAAAAGTATCCTGATGGCTTGTGTGTTTCCTGTTTCATCCACTAAGCTTATAACATATTCCTGTAGCTTCTTTATTTGAATTGAATTCTCCTTGTTTTCAACTTTTTTGTCTTTTAACTGGACCTCCAACTTATCCACTAAAACTTGCAATTTGTTAATTTTTATCATGGCATGTAACAAATCTGAATAAATTATATCCCCTGTCTGTTTGTGAAGCTGTATCTTGTCAGGTACACTGATTTTATCCAATATTACCTCCATCTCTACCACTTTTTTGTCACTTACCATAGTTAATTTTAAAGTGTTCCTCTCTACATCCTGAGTGGAAATCAGTGACGCCTTTGGGTTGCCTAGACTTCTCACTCATGAAGTAAATTTTTAGTCTCTTCCAAGGCCTGCATCTGCTTCTCAACATAACTTGTCATGAATTATGCTTTGCATTTAGAAACTAAACTGGACTCTTCATTATTTTCACTTTCAAAAGAAAACTGGTTCATTTGCACTAACTTCTTAGGAATCAAAACTACTTTCTTCAACTCCTCCGAAACTATTTCACTTGAAATTTGATCATCTTGAGAAAATGTTTTGGTCTTTTTATGCGAATTGTTTTCATCTATCTCCATACTTTCAATTTCAGTTAAAATAATAATAATAATAATAATAATAATAATTAATTAAAACATTAGAATTTTCTGGCACTTGAGACGTTGTAATTAACCCACTACTTGTACCTTCATTGCTTCCTAGATTTTCCACAAAATGAGGCAAATTGGCTATTTTCTGCAATCCCCGAACAACTTGATGATCAAATGGTTTGTTCTTATTTGCTTGTTTCCTTTGAGAAATTATATGGTATGGATCATAATTGACCTTCTGTTCTCTCTGAAAATCCATATTCTCCAATAATTTTTCCACAATCACCAAGGCACCTTTGTTTTTAAAGATGAATGGACCAACTTTAAGGGCAAATTTGATATTAGAGGACTTATTGAAAGCTCCAAAACGATCCTCCTCTGCATATAATCTTTGTCTCATGAAATCAAGTGAAAAGATTTTAGGGGTAAGTAAAATAGGTAGCCTGTATGGCTCTCTGGTGAAACCATACACTCTTAAAACAGTAAAGTTTTTATATAAAAACCAATCCCGAATCCTATCCTCTGGTGATGATTGCATCATAACCTTCATTTCTTCAAGTACTCTGGGCAATTCTTCATCAAATAACAACTTGTACATCTCTGACATAATGGAATTCACTAACTCAAACATATTGATTTGCTTCGAAAGATACGAAGAGAACATAGTAGTCAAGAATTGTAATTCTGTCACGTTTGAACATAACAACATGTTCAATAGATATGATTAGTATTTGAAAAATATGACTTTTGGGAACTCAACAAACTGGATATGAATGACCTCTACTAAATATTCATCCAAACTGAAGTAATGGACTGGATGGGACTCAGACTCAAGACTTACTGAACTCATTTTCAATAAAAAACCCAAGACAACCTCACTGACCTGAATGTCATTATCTAGACCTAAAATTTGGCAGACCAAAGATATAACCAATTGGACCTCCTCTTTGAAAATGTGAATACGATATGGCAAAAAGAGATCTTCTAATGACTGACCTTCATTACGAACACTAGACAAAAATTCACATCTGATTTCGGTTTTACAACCTTTGTATACTTCGGCTAAAATAGACTCACCACTATCAGTGAAACTATCAGGAAAATTAAGGAATCCACGAATAGTTTTTGCATCAATCCTACATAATATTTTTGACGTGGAATGACTCATGATGATTCTCTCAGAAGGTGAGTAATTACTGGCACACCATTCAGCAAATTCAGGAAGGGGTAAAGTCTGTTCAATGGCAAAGTAATATAGAAAGGACTTGCAGACATTCAAAATGTCGTTTCCTTGTAAATTATACTACCACAATCTTTCTTTAGCAACTGATACATTTCCAACCGACATAAATGGGTCATACACACCTCTGTCTCTATCAACCATGAATTCCTCTCTCTCATCCAAAACCTGGTTGAGACCTTCTAACCCCTTCTCTTTCTCCATAACAGAAAAACGGTGATAATTCTCTAAACACGGCTCAAGTATTCGAAGCTTACCTGTGACTGTAACTGTATGTACATGAGGTTGTCTGCGAAAGGATGGCGGGACATCACCTTCACTCATCCCAGCATGCAAAATAAAAAATGATTTTTTTTTAAACTAAGTCAACCTCACCTTTATATAAAGGTCCTTTCCGGAGGTTCCCTTTAGCGGTTTTCCTTAAACCATTTTTCTCCGTGGAATGTACTGTGAGCCACCACGTGTATCGTGGTTTTTATTCCGCTACCGCCTTTCCACTTCAACTACCACGCAACTTTATCCTTCGGAGCTGCTGACAACCGTTGATGAATACCCACTTTATGTTTAAGCCGTTAGATTAAACTGCACGTACACATTCCGTTGGGTCTTTCTGCTGTTAGCAACGCGCATCTTTATGGAGCAGACTCCTTGTCAACCATAGATTTTACCGGCTCCCCATGACCATCGATGCTCGAGCTTTGTTAATTACCTCTGCTTCTCCTTATCTCCCATGTACCTCCACCGAGCGGATCTGTTCTAAACCATTGATTTTCACCTCTCTTGATCTACACCATCGGATTATGAGTCAATTTTATTCTCTATGCGCCCTTTTATGATATAGTCACATTGTTACTCTTAACCAAAGTTCATGTAACCTTCATTTTTTCTCCACCATGTTTCTTTCAATACTCTTCGAAATAGAGGTGTTGACATCGGGAAAAAGGGCTTTGTTATAATTGTGATGAGAAATTTACCTGGGGACATAGATGTGTTGAGCAAAAGCTCTATCTCTTGGATGTGGATTCTCCACCCACACCTAAAATTTTTTATGATGCTCAGGATCCCACAGATGATGATGGTGACATTCAACAACTTCCTGCTCCAGAGGACCAACCAAAAATATCTCTCCATGCCTTAGCCGGAGTCACCACCCCACAAACCATGGGGGTCAAAGGGTTCTTCAAAAAACTCCCTCTTACAAAACTCATTGATTCTGGTAGCACTAACAACTTCATTAACCCGAGGATCGCCAAACAGGATGATTGTTTCATCCATCCTTGCTCCAGCTTTGAAGTCATGATTGCCAATGGGGGCACCTTACCTTGCAAAGGGAAGTGTTGTAATGTGCACATCTCTATGGGGGATTATAACTTGCGCTCTAACATGTTTTCCTTGTCGTTAGGTGGATGTGATGTGGTTTTGGGCGCTCAATGGTTACGCACACTTGGACCCATTTTATGGGATTTTGATAAACTTTGGATGCAGTTTTCAATCAATGGTACCAAACACACATTGCGGGGCTTACAACCAGGGTCTCTCAGCCTCATCAGTTCGCATCGCATGGAAAATATTCTTAATAAAAGTTCACATGGTGTCATTGCTCAACTCCATTTCATTCAAATGCAACCTGCAACAGTCTCAACTACTCCATTGGATCTCCGACAAATTTTGGATCGATATGCATGTGTGTTTGCTGAGCCAGTGGGATTGCCACCTTCCCGACTCGAGGACCATCGTATTCCACTCCTTCCTAGAAGTGTCCCTCCCAACATCAGGCCTATCGCTACCCATTTCACCACAAGATAGAAATTTAGATGCTTGTTCGTGACTTACTCAAGCAAGGTGTTATCCGCCCTAGCACTAGTTCCTTCTCTTCACCGGTCCTTCTAGTCCGAAAAAAAGATGGGTCATGGCACCTTTGCATCGACTTTCTAGCACTTAATCACATCTCAATCAAGGATAAGTTTCCAATTCCTATTGTTGATGAGCTTCTGGATGAGCTCCATGGTGCTCATTTTTTCTCCAAGTTGGATCTTCGTTCTGGGTATCACCGAATTCGGGTCCATGCAGATGATATCCCTAAAACAGATTTCCACACACATGATGGCCGTTATGAATTTTTGGTCATGTCATTTGGCCTCACAAATTCCCTTTCCACGTTCCAGGCATTGATGAATAAAATATTTCGGCTCTACTTGCGAAACTTCATTCTGGTCTTCTTTGATGATATCCTCATATATAGTAAAACCTGGGCTAAGCATCTCCAAAATATGGATCTTGTACTGCAACTTTTCTGTGATCATCATCTCTGTGCTAAACAATCTAAATGTGTTTTTGGGCAGAATGAAGTAGAGTATCTCGGGCATATTGTTTCAACACAAGGGGTTTGTGTCAATCCTACCAAAATTGACGCCATGAAAAGTTGGCCACCTCCTCGGACCTTGAAGAGCCTTCGTGGGTTTTTGGGACTTACTGGCTACTACCGCAAGTTTTTCAAGGATTATGGGAATATTGCAGCTCCATTAACAACTCTACTGAGAAAGGATACTTTTGCATGGACACCTACTGTTGTGTGTGCATTCGAGAAACTGAAACAAGCTATGTGTACCACACCTGTTCTAGCTATGCCTGATTTTTCCAAGCCCTTCACTATTGAGAGTGATGCTTGCAACAATGGACTTGGTATTGTCCTCCTCCAAGACGAACATCCCATTGTATTCACCAGTAAATCCCTATCTGGTAAGAATTTAGCCGCCTCTACATATGAGAAGGAAATGATGGCTATTTTGCATGTTGTACAAAAGTGGTGTCCATACCTCTTAGGGAATCATTTCTGCATCAAGACTGATCACCAGAGTCTAAAATATTTCCTGGAACAACGAGTCTCATCCCCAACACAACAAAAATGGGTTAGCAAACTCATGGGTTATGACTACGAGATCACTTACAAGAAGGGTAAGGACAATCTTGTGGCGGATTCTCTTTCCCGCACATTTGATAACCATGCTTCTCTTTCAGCTATTTCTATGCCTATTCCAAATTGGTTACAATCTATTCAGCAAGGCTATGTCAATTTCTCTTCCTTATCTCAAATCATCCAACAGTTGGCCAGTAATCCTTCTCTTGTACCGCATTACTCTTGGGATGGGTCTTCTCTGTAATACAAGGGTCGCTTGATGCTTCCCCAGAGCACAAATCTTCACCAGCCTGTCTTCTATGAACTCCATGCTTCTCCAGCAGCAGGGCACTCTGGGTTCCTCAAAACATATGAGTGGGCACGACGTAACTTCTTTTGGAAGGGAATGAAATGGGAAATTCAACAGATGGTTGCTGAATGTGATACCTGCCAGCACCACAAGGGTGAAACTACACTCCTCCCCTGCTTGCTCAAACCCTTTCCCATCCCTACAAGGATTTGGATAGATATTTCGATGGATTTCATCGACAGGTTTGCTAAATCTGGAGGGAAAACCGTAATCTTGGTTGTGGTTGATCGACTCTCCAAATATATTCATTTTTGTGCTCTTATCCATCCATATACTACCTCCTGAGTCGCACAAATTTTCATGGACCAGATATTCTGTCTTCATGGCATCCCTTCTTCCATTGTCTTAGACCGCGATGCAACTTTCATAAGTCATTTTTGGACCGAACTCTTTCGCCTCATTGGAACCAAATTGAAAATGAGTTCATGATATCACCCATAAACAGATGGTCAAACTAAAGTCACCAACAAATGCTTGGAAACTTATCTTCGTTGCTTCACCTCTGAACAACAACATCAATGGGAAAAGTGGCTCCCTCTTGTTGAATGGTGGTAGAATATTTCCTACCATACTGCATCTAAAATGAATCCATATGAAGTTGTTTATGGGAAGCCACCCCGAGTGCTCCTTCCATACACCCCCCATAGTTCCCCAGTTCAAGCAATTGACATGGTTCTGCGCAACCGTGATCAGATTCTTCACATTGTGCAAGAGAATCTTCACATGACAAGAAATCACATGAAGCAGCAAGTCGATCAACACCGTTCTGAGCGCACCTTTCAAGTCGATGATATGGTTTTTCTTCGTTTGCAGCCTTACAAGCAATTCTCCCTGAAACTCAAAGGGCATCAGAAGCTGTCTCCAAAGTTCTATGGGCCATATAAATTTCTTCAGAAGATTGGGTCTGTTGCTTATAAATTGGAACTTCCTCCTTCTTCTCGCATTCACCCAGTCTTTCATGTCTCTTGTCTCAAGAAAGTGATTGGGTCCAACATCAGAGCACAAATTGTTTTACCAGAGCTGGATACGGAAGGCTCCATCATTTTGGAACCAGAGGCCATCCTCAATAAGTGCACTCGTCAGCTTCGCTCTCGAGCCATTACAGAGGTCTTAATTTAGTGGCACGACATGCAACCAGAGGATGCTACATGGGAACCGCTCTTTCAGATTCAGCATCAGTTTCCACATCTAAAGCTTTGAGGACAAAGCTTTTTCTAAGAGGGAGGGGACTCTTAAGAACCCGTGTCAACCCCCTTCTTTATTTTGTCGGTATATTTTGTCGGACGCATATGCTTTGTAAGTTGTCCCATTAGTATGATGTATTATCCCACATTCATGGGGAGTAAGTAATAGTTGTTAAGTCGTCTAGTTAATAGGTTGCATTATCCCACATTCATGTGGAATAATAGTTGTTTAGATTAGACTTAGTATATAAGTATGTGTTGAGGCTAATGAAAGCATCGAAGAGTTATTTTGTATTGAGCTTGCTCAAAGGAGGTTGCCCCCTCGAAGTGGCCCACGATCAATAAAATCTCTTTTGTGCTCCAATATTTCTGTTATATCGTGCATTTTGATTGTTCATTGCAGGAGGTTCTTCACAGCCATATGGATGTTGTGTGTGACTAAGGGATAAGTAGATGTTGTGACAGATTGGGTCTACCTAGCCAAGAAGAATAAATTAGTAACTTTTAAGTTTATGTACAATCCTCTTTAAATTATTTTTTATTTTGTGCAGATATAATAGCACATGCATGCCTGTCCAAAATATCACACTTTATCTCTATGAAATAAAGCAATGGAATAGTAGAAACCTTGTTAATTCTTTTGTAGACACTCAATAGCCATGGTATATTCTCTTGCAAATGGAAGAAAAAGAAAATTTGTGGTGTAATATAGACTTACCAGTATAAGTGCTTGCCCCAATATTCGTTGAATGTCCTCAAATGCTAACCACATTAACTGTAATGTGAAGAAGATTTGGGAGGGTGGGCTTTACTATGCCCCTGATGCCAAGGTGAAAGAGATCTATACGAAGGAAGAGTTGATGTTATAGGGTAGGGTTACCTTTGAGGTGAGGGATAAGCCATGTGGGTTGTCACTCAATGACTAGAGTCATGTCATGGACATGTTCATGCTTGGGAAGGAATGGTGGTTCAAGGACCATGATGACTTAATCAATCACTAGGATGATAGCAACACTAAACCAACACAAGTTGATGAACACCCAACCAAGATTCCATTCAAGAAGGGAAGCTAGAGTCCATGAACAAATCCAACTAATGTGAACAATTCCATCAACACCGTATTCAACATGTTAAACATGTTAAAACTCTCTATCAATGTCTGCATATTTGGTTTTTAGTTGTCTTCCATAAATCAAAAGAAAAGAAAACGAGCCCGAGTCTTAAACTCTTACATCTGCAACAACTTTTCATCAAATGCCCAATCAAGAATTTAGAGCTCTCTTTCAATATATGCAGATTTGGTTTGCGGCCATCTTTAATGAATGAAAAGAAAATGAGGCCATGTCTTGGGTGCTTACAAATATGTTTGATATGTGGCAACTTAGAAGGAACACATACACAATGGCAAAGAAAATCTTTGCAAATAAATTGCACTCGGTTGCCAACATTGATATCAGATATTCGGTGTAGACATCGATTCCAAAGATGTGTTAGACAATTAACTGCACCTCTTATTAAACCAATGCCTATTTTTTTTAAATATATTAAAATGATTTTTTTTATCGTATAACCAATATTGGATAAAAAATGTTCACCACCAACGCTAATTAAGTCCCATCAAGATATATGCACGAATAAATAATTAGATATGTAATATTGTGAAAATTGAAAAATAATTTGAAAAAAATAAAATAATACATATTTTTTGGTACATTAAATTTTAGACTAATAAATAAGATAGTTAACCTTACCATGATAAGTTCTTACGGAGTTAGTTCAATTAGTAATCACACGTTTGAATCTTGAGTCCTCTAAAATCAAGTCTTCTCCTAAGATAGCCGTCACTTAACTTAAGTTCAATCCTAAAAGTTAATTCAATTGACAAAATGTATACACTTTTTTGGTTAAAAAAATCAAAGTTCTAACCTTAAGTCCTTATAGTCAAGTCTTCAAGTCTAGGATAGCCGTCACTTGGCTTTTCGTTGCACTGAAGCGGTGGATTATTGCATTTTAGTCGAAGGCCCAATTAATCAAAGTCGTTTGCTGTGGGGTCAAACTAAGTAATGGCAACGACGTGAATGGCACGTCGACTACTATTCAATGAAACATATTAATCAGATACATTTCTTTGCCTTTTTTATTATGCACCGACAATCTCCATGGAAAAAACCAGAGCTCATGCAACGAGGATTTCTCTGAGATGGGAAGAACGCAATGGATACCGGTGGTGGTTTGCAACACCGTTGGATTGGGCCGCGTCCAATGGATTTGTTAAGGTTGCCATTGAATTGCTCAAACTGGACGCGGCCTCTCTCATGAAAGATCTCGCATCTCTCACACGAATCCGTCGCCTGGAAGATCTTTGGGATGACGAGTGCCGTTTCACGGATGCAGCCAAAGGCCGTGGATTGATCGCCAGGGAGCTAATTCTTCACGAATGGCGTGTAAATTCCAACTCTGTGATCGAAGCCGGCTACGGCCCTTGGGTTCTCTATACTGCCGCTGCAGCAGGAGATTTAGAGATTGTCCAGAGACTGTTGAGGAGAAAGCCTCAGCTGGTTTTCGGTGACAGGGAGTTTGGCCTGACGGACATGCTCTATGCAGCTGCCAGAGGAAATAGCTCGGAAATATTCAGAGAAATCCTGTGTTTAGTCAACGATGATTACCATTCTCGGTGTTTCAGATCGAATAATAATAATCAGATTGAGTATTGCAGGGGAATGGGTATAGATGTACCGTTTGAAATTATGAACAAAGCCCTTCATGCTGCGTCTAGAGGAGGAAGCGTGGAGATCTTGAGAGAGCTGGTAAAGCAGTGTAGCGGCCTTCAGAGCCATCATCGTCTCAATGTGGTGATTTGGTGCAAAGATAGCAGAGGTGGAACTGCTTTACATTCTGCTGTTAGTAGAGGCCATCTTCAGGTGCACTACTGCCAATTTTGTTTTCTTTGTTTCTTTCAAATTATTTACTTCACATATATAACAATGAAATCATACTGCAATTTAAATATTATGTTATAAGTTCAAATGAACTTGTGATCTTCTATTTATAACTTTTTATCTTAATAGTCATACAAACTGAAATGCTATTTAATTTGAATGAAAAAATTTAGATTTGCAATAATATTCATAAAAAGGTGTGGAGAGATCATTAATGGATTATGTCAAAGTTTAAAATATTAGTTATAAAGTTTAAATATCTAGTTAATTCCATAAATTATCACAGTATAAAAGTCATTTAATAACCATCAATTGCTTCCTTTTGGGTAAAGATATAGATATCTAGTTAATTCCATAAATTATCACATCTGAATAAATTTAATAAAAATCATTTAATCTCAATCTTATAGTGTACTTTGTAAATTGTTATTAAAATAATTTAATCTTACAGTGCATTTCGTAAACTATTATTAAAACTTATTTATTTTAGCTTGCTGCAGAGTATTTAATGTAACTGCAGCATCCTAGATTGGATCTTAAATAATTTTAATTCAAAAGTTAGCTTACCTGCTGCAATCACATTAAATGCTCTACAGCAAAGTAAATATTATTTATCGCCCAAAATATATAACATCACAGTGGCTATGAACACGTTAACGTTTGTAGATGCAATTATTATTTCCTTCAATAAAATCTCTCCTTTCGGTGAATCAATGCGTTCCAGAAATCGTTTTTCTAATCTAGCCACCTGCGTGGAGGGACCGTTATATGGTAACGGAAGTGACTGCGCTTAAAAGTTCAACGTGTAATCACTCTTACTTTTTAATGAACTTTAGACTTGTTATATAGGGACGGCCATCAATAATCAGTCAGTTGTCTAGGTTTTAATGTGATGGCAATTACTTTAGACTTGGTATAGTAACGGGGACGGCTATCAATAATTAGTCTGTTGTTTAAGCTTTTGAATTTTAAGTAACTTGATATTCAACTATAATTTAACATTCAATGGTCTGTTATACAGCTGTTATGGTATAAACCTGCACAACATATTGGTTAATTTTAGATAAAAAAATTAATTACTAAGTTAATTAAATGTGTGTTACTAGTTAATTTTGGATAAAAAAAATTACTACATTAATTAAATGTGTGTAGTTGTTCATTCAATGTACATACATTAGAGTCAGTTATCTTAAGTATATTAATTAAATGTGTGTAGTTGTTGATTCAAAGTATATATGTTACAGTCAGTTATCTTAAGTATATCACATTCATAGATTATATAATTTGACATCAAAATCTATTAATAAAAATGGATTTGGTATCAATTTCAAAATTTCAGCATAGAAAACATTAGATACAGATTTTAACATTGATAAATTAGAAAACAGACAATATCTTATTATTTTAGTGTATTGCCATTGTTTGGAAAGAAACTGAGTCACACTTAATAAGTTTTCAATCAAACTCATAATAGAAACTAGCATAGCTACAAGTAAAGTGGTTTATGAAAACTTATAAGTGCTGCCTCATTTAACTTCAGTCACTAAGACCAACTTTGGTGTGCTACCTATGCATTGAGTAAATAGAGTACCCAAAACTGACTCACACTTCATAAGTTTTTAATCAAGCTCATAATAGAAACTAGCATAGCTACAAGTAAAGTGGTTTATAAAAACTTATAAGTACTGCTCCCCATTTAACTTCAGTCACTAAGACCAACTTTGCTGTGTTACCTATGCATTGAGTAAATAGAGTACCCAAAACCTTATTAAGAAATGACCATGAAATGGATCTTAATTATAAACTTTTTACACTTGGTTAATCTGGTAAAAAAAACCAAGGTTTAAAGAGGGCATTGATAAGATAATATCTAGACCTGTTTAAAGAGGGCATTTATGTGGAAAGCTTCATTTCATAAAGAATACTGACAGTAAACTTTAAAAATATCATGGATTGTCAGTTTGAACTCATGATAACCCTTGACTTTTTACTGGTGCAGGTGGTGATAGAGCTCCTGTCCGCATCTCCAGGTGCTATAACTTCTAAAGATGACAATGGAAATACGGCACTACATGTAGCAGCCTATAGTGGTCACTGGGGTGTTGTGAAGGAGCTTTTACGTCGTTTGCCACCTCTGTTTCCTACAACTAATAATGACGGGAACACTGTATTGCACATGGCAGTTGGGGGTTTAAGAGCCTGTGGTTTCAGGAGCCCTGACAGACATATGGAAGTCATTAGGAATTTGGTGTCAGACAAAACCCTAAATTTGCAAAGCATTATTAATTGCAAGAACAAGGATGGAAGGACTGCACTGCACATCGCTGTAATTTCTGGAAAGCGAACCGATGAGAAGCTTGTGAAGCTGTTGGTGTCTGCACCAGGGCTGGATATTAATATTTATGACAAAAATGTTATGAGCGCTTATGATATAGTCATGGCAACCGTCGCCTCTGGTCAGGCATTGGAATCCTTGCTTAAAGGCCTGGCTGAAGCAGGTGGAAGACCAATGATTCCTCAGTCTCCTGCTACTTCTCAATTATTAAGAAGAGCTTCAGAAGACTCGGAAATTATAAGATTATGGGAGCAATCAGATGATGATGAAATCTGGATTGGACAGTGTGAAATTATGGAAGAATATTCAAGTAAAACTTCAGAATTTGCAAACTCAAAAAACAACCCAAGAAACCAAATGAATTATTATCCAGCAAAACAACGCCGTGGAACATTGTCAGAATTGTTTCATGGGCTGAAGATCAAAGCCCGTAGATCGCACAGTGAAGAAGCAGGAATGAGGAACAGTAAAGAAAATAGAGTAAAAGCATATGTGGAGGAAGTTTCGGGATTCAGCCAGACAGGTCGGCATAGTATACCTTCGTCTCCATTAATGGAGCAGTATTTCTCAGCTAGTTCAGTTGGAGGCGATGACTACCACTCTGTGTTTTCTCTGTCCCCATCGCCGTCAACATCTTTTCCAACTCCATCATCAAAGGGTAGCTCCCCATTTTCGGGCACCTCAAAAGTAAAAGCGAAAGGATGGCTTCATATGAATTGCGATGGCAATGGGAATGGTGCAGTACAAACCGCACTCTATGACTTCAAACCAGTGATGTCGCTGAGGAATTATTATCTGAGTTATGGTAGTAGTGTAGCCAATTACGAGCGCCAAAAGACAACTTCAAGGCCCCCACTGCCTTCGCGTCGACCTGGGTAGCTGCCATTACCATGTCAGTGATGCTTTGTTTTATTTCTGGCCATGGAGGCTTAGATGGGATCGAATTTTACAATTTTTTCCCTCGGGAGCCCCTTCACGTCGAACTGGTAGCTGTAATTACCATGTCAATTTATAACAGTCTGACATTTTGCAGCGATGCTTTTTATATTTTTGGGTAAGACGGGATAGAATTTTACATTTCTTAGGGGAAGCTTTAGCTTTGCCCAAGTTTATTTTGTTTTTATCCAATTAAATTCTTTTTTGTTTTTTTCGAAAAACTTATTTTGTTTTTATCCAATTAAATTCTTTATTCTTTTATATCCTGTTAGCAAAAAGTGAGTCGGTTAAGTTTGAGTTAAGTTAGTCACAAAAATTTCAGGGAGTAACAAAGAACTATATGTGGTAAATGCAAACTTCAAACAACAAGTCGTAACAAAGAATTATATGTAGTAAATACAAACTTCAAACAATACACAGAAGCTTGAGCTTGGACACTATTCTCTTTTTACTCTCTCTTACCCTCTGTGTGTGTTGCGTCTAACTTAACTTACAATCTTCTTCTTCTATTTATAGGCAAACTGAAATTGCTTCTTCGTGAATCTACTAACTTACCATTAAAGACTCTAATAACTATCTACCTAACAACTTGGCTTCAGAAATTTAATTTGACTCGTTTACATTGCATAATCGTGAACTATTCAATCTTGTCAAATTGTTTGACAGAGACTGAACTGGTACGGACACAGAGTCGACTGAGCTCCGATACGGATCTGCGATTAATTAATGTTTCCAACACTCCCCCTTAATTACGACCAGAAGGGGATCTTAAAACAAAATTTTACAAAATGTTTCAGAGCTTAGACTTGTTGTATGCATGACAGAGATCACTATGCAGAACTTGTCATTCCAAGATAACTACGCGGATACATTTCTAGACTTGTTGTATGCATGACAGAGTTCACTATGCAGAACTTGTCATTCCAAGATAACTACGCGGATACTGAAATGTATCCATTACCAATGGTTTTGTAAAGGTGATGTCAGCAAGTTGATCTTCAGACCTGCAAAATTCTAACAAAATTCTTTGTTGTTAACCAATTCTCTTATGAAATGAAACCTTATGTCGATGTGCTTGGTTCTCTTGTGAAATACATGGTTCTTTGATAATGTAATGGTTGAATTGTTGTCGTAGAAAATGGTTGTTGGTTCTTTCTAGTTCTACGACAGGTCTTTCAAAATTCTCCGCATCCAGACAGCTTGACATCCAGCACTTTTAGCTGCAACATACTCTGCTTCTGCTGAAGACAGAGTTACTATGGGTTGTTTCTTTGAAGCCCATGAAACAACACCTGTACCAAAATAAAATGTGTAGCGAGATGTGTTCTTCATGCCTCCATTGTCACTTTGAGTGTAGCCAACGAGTTTAAAATTTTTTGAGGTTGAATACATAATGTCAAGGTCTTTTGTGCCACTTACATACCTCAAAATTCTTTTACCTGCTTGCCAATTAGAGTCTTTTGGTGACTCCATGAATCTTGAGATCAGACTTACTTCATACATGATATCTCGTCTTGTCGCTATTAAATACATAAGACTACCAACCAACATTTTAAACAATGTATGATCTATAGTTGATCCATCATCATCCTTGCTCAATTTTAAACATGTTATCACTGCTGTTGGGGTTGTCTTGCAATTAGACATGTTGAATATTTTTAAAACTTCACTTGCATATTTAGACTATGATATAAATATGCCACTTTTAGAATGCTGGACTTCAATGCTGAGGAAAAATTTCATAAGCCCCAAATCAGTCATTTCAAATTCACTTTCCATGACTCCTTTAAAATCTTCTAGGCCAAAGTCACCAGTAAATATTAAATCATCTACATACAGACAAACAATTAACATCTTACCTTGCTCATTAACTTTGTTGTACAACATCGGTTCACTTTCACTTCTATGAAATCCATTTTCAGTGAGATAGGAATCAATATGACTGTACCAAGCTCTAAGAGATTGCTTCAAACAATAGAGTGTTTTTTTCAGCCTGTACACTTTATTCTCTTGACCTGGAGCTTAATGGCCTTGTGGTTGTTCCACATATACTTCCTCTTCTAGATAGCCATTCAAAAATGTTGACTTAACATCCATTTGATAAACAAGCCATTTGTTTTGAGCAGCAATGGCCAAGATTGTTCTGACTGTATCCATGCATGCGGTAGGTGCAAAAGTTTCATTGAAATCTATGCCAGGCTACTGTGTCAACCCTCTTGCTACCATTCTTGCTTTGTGCTTCTACACATTCCCATCAGCATCTTGCTTGGTCTTGTAAATCCATTTGAAGTTGATTACATCTTTATATTTTGGTACATCGACCAACTCCCATGTTTGATTCTTCTCAATGCATTCTATTTCTTCATCCATGGGTTGTACCCATACTTATTCTTTGACTACTTCCTCAAATGTTAGTGGATCATATATAGGAGAAAATAATGCAAAGAGAGAGAATGAATTTGGTGTACTGGCTTCATTTATTTCACGCAGACTTCTTGTCTTCATTGATTCTGTCGATGTCAACCTTGACAAAATACTTGATGGAATCTTCTGTCCTCTTAGTGTGCTTGTTGGTGTAGTTTGAGTTGCAAATTGTGTTGATGTTCCTTGTGTTGAACCATGTCGCGGTGTCATGGGAGTCGATGGTGCTGCAACCGGTTGACTTACATGTGCTGCTTGAACCACTTCCTCCGTCATGTCATCATTGTCGACATTCGACACAATCTTGAAATTTAGGTCGGCAGTTGCATCCGATGATTCATTATCGACAAATAGAACATCTTGTCTAATGATCACTTTCCTTGCGACATGATCATACAACTTGTATGTTTTTGTGTCTTCAAAATAGCCAACAAAAATACATTTCTGTCCCTTCTTGTCTAATTTGTGTTACATAAGCATATGTAACACAACCAAAAAATTTTAAATGAGAAACACTGTGATTCATACATGTGCCTGATTCTTGAGGAAATTTGTTCTTCACACTCTTTTTCGGACATCGATTCATGATATATTCAGTAGCTGCGACTGCTTCAACCCAATATTCATTTGACAAATGCTTGGCTTTCATCATGTTGTGCGCCATCTCCATAACGGTTCTGTTCTTTCTTTCAGCAACACCGTTTTGCTGAGGTCACAGGGTCTTCACTTAGTGAAACCATGTCATAGCGCCTTCATTCACGGGATATTAAAGAATACCCCTAATTTCACTAGATATTGAAAATTACTTAAAAAAATAATTTTGTTGAACCCCTCCTCCGAACACATATTTCCAATTAAAAAACCCCTATTTTACAATATATTCCTTATTTTTACTAGAAACCCCTTTTTTATGCCCCCCAATACCTATAAACTCCCCATACCCTATTCCTCGCCCCCAATACCTACAATATATTGACCTTATATTTTACAATTAAAAACCCCCATTTATGAATGAACGTGATAATATATTGCTCAACAATGTGAATCCCCTATGGCTGAGGTGTATATTGTGCAGTGAATTGCTTTTGTATGCCATGAGTCTTGCAAAAATTATAAATTCATTCGAAACATATTCACCTCCTCTGTCGGTCCTTAATATTTTGTCGCAGTGTCCACTCTGGTTCTCCACGAGTTCCTTGAACTACCAAAAATAACTAAATGCATTAGATTTATGCTTCAGAAAATATACCCATGTTTTTCTTGAGTAGTCATCACTAAAAGTAAGAAAATAATTGGAGCCACTAATAGATTATGTCTGCATTGGACCACAAATATGAGACTGCAAAATTTCAAGTGGTGTGCATGCTCTATATGTCTTTCTGACTGGAAAAGTCTCTCTATGTTCCTTGCCAAAAATGAATCCTTCACAAACTCTTTCTGGTTTGTCGATCAATGGCAATCCTTTCACCATATTCTTTGTGTGAAGTAGCTTCAGCCCACCAAAATTCAGATGTCCAAATCTGAAATTCCACAACGAGGATTCATCCCGAACTTCTGTTTGAAACACTGCTTGAAATTCAGCGCTGTCTTTTTCTTTCTTGTCGAAGTGTTTGACTACTTCTTTACTTTCTGCCTTAAACGCAACTGCTATATTTGTCTTTCCTTCCATGTATGGAATTATCCTTAATGGAAACAAGCGTTTGCTTGTCATTGGCACTTTTGCTATCAGCTGGTTTCTTGGACGAATGCCTTTAATCACACAGTGAACATCTTCTATATAGACTCTATGGCCTTTTTTTATCAGTTTTCCAATGATCAACAAGCTATGTTTCACACCTTTGACATGATACACATCAAGAATAAACTTACACTCCTCCTGTTTGGTTAGAATACCAACAATACCTTTTCCCAAAACAATGACTTGGACATTGTTTCCAAGTGTAACATCGGTTTGAAATGAATTATCTAGACTCGAAAAAAAAATTTAATTACTAGTCATATGATTGCTGTAGCCTGAATCTAAGTACCATATGTCATGTGGACTTTCTTGGACAACATTGCATTCAATTGGAGATGCAAATGCCATTAACATTGCACTTGATGGAGTGTTGTTGTTGGTCGACTGATTTGGGATTTTCCTTCCTTAGTCATATTGTTTCTTCCTCCATTCATATGCATAATGACCAAATTTCTTACAAGAATGACATTGAATTTTTTATTTATCAAACCTTTGACCACTTGGGTGAATTGGATTCTTATTCTCTCCTCCACCAACGACATTTGCAAGACTTCTGCTGCATCCTCCTCTAGAAGAACTTCTTCCTCTGCCTTTGGATTTTTTTCTCCCCCTGCCTCTACCATAGCTTATGGATGACTGTGTTGCGAATGCGCCTTCCAATGATGTATTTGTTCTGCTAATTCTGTGTTTGTGATTGATGAGTGAAGATTGCAACTCGTCAATGGTAATCATCGACATATCTTTGTTTTCTTCCAAGGTCACAACCAAGGATTCAAATCTTGGGGAAAGACTTATGATAATTTTTTCAACCACCCTTTCGTCTTCTATTGTTTCTCCATGAAATTTTAGTTGATTTATCAAACCAACAACTCTAGTGTAGAATGATTCTACTGACTCTGAATCTTTCATTGACAGAGATTCAAAATCTCTTCTAAAAATCTGCAACTTGGAAGTCTTTACCTTGTGCAAGCCTTGATATAAGGTCTCCAATGTAGTCCATGCTTGCTTGGAGGTAATTGCTTCTGCTACTCTTGGGAGTATGCTTTCATGCATGGCTTGATGTATGTAGAACAAAACTTTTCCTTCTTTCTTCCCCTGTTCCCTCAATGTATCTTTCTCAGCTTGTGTGAGATTGTTATATGTTGCTTGATCTGCTGTTTCGGCATAACCATTCTGGACAATTTCTCAAACATCTTGACCGCTGAACAAAGATTTCATTGTTAGAGACCAATATTCATAATTCTTTCCTGTAAAAATTAGGGTTTGCAAACTCAACATGTTTGAACGAGAAGTGGAAGCCATTTTTAATTTTTAATTTTCCTTAGAAAAATACTTTTTCACTTTTAAGACAAGATTTATGTCCTAAACATTGCTCTGATACCAGTTAGCAAAAACTGAGTCGGTTAAACTTCAGTTACCGCTCAGTCACAAAATTTCACGTCGAGACTTCGACCTCTTTTTACTTGTCGAGACATAACAAAGAACTAGATGTCGTAAATGCAAACTTGAAATTTACAGAGATATTTAACCTTTTACAGAGCTTCGGCTCTCGACATCTTCAAACACATAGAAGCTTGAGCTTCGACACAATTATCTTTTCACTTTGCGCTACCCTTTCACTCTCTATGTTGTGTCTGTTGTGTCTAACTTAATTTACAATCTTCTTCTTCTATTTATAGGAAAACTGAAATTGCTTCTTCGTGAATCTACTGACTTACCATTAAAGACAGTAATAACTATCTACCTAATACCTTACCTTAAGAAATTTAATTTGGCTAGTTTACATTGCAGAATCGTGAACTCGTCAATCTTGTCAGACTGTTTGACATAGACTGAACTGGTACGGACTGTGAAAGAATCGACTAAACTCCAATAAAGATTTGTGATTAATCAATATTTCCAACATACCTTCTATGAAATAACTCTTTAAGAATAATGTGATTTAAGTTGAACACAATTTGTTTAACTCCAATAAAGTTGAAGAGTTATGAGTGCATTTATATCAAAATGTAGAATAGGCTAACTATGAAATATTAAAAAATAAGATAATTAAGATGTATTTGAGAAGAATGGAAGTCTATTACTTTATTAAAGTATTAATTCTTTTACTAAAGTATTAGTATTAAGTAGAGATGTAATTTACTATAGTTTAAATATCATTTATTTATTTGTAATTTTTGGAAATTGTATTTAACTAATATTCTATTGGTCACATATAGGTAAGTAGCAGGCACCTACCGTGGGAATTCATCGAGGAATAGTGTCATGCTTCATCCACAATTTAATTGCATTATTGATTCAATATATGCGTCCACATTTATGTGTGCAAGATTAATATTTAGCCTTATTTTAAATGAGGTTGGTGAATATTTATTAGAAATTTAATATGATAAACATAGATGCATCTTAAACTAGGATTTACCAAGTATCAAAAAAGATTATTTTTTTGAGGTGTAATTTTTTCATCTTAATTTTTTTACATATTTAAATAAATTTACACATATCAAAAATTTTGATCCACTATTTGCCCCATATAGTTGTACAAAGATTCTCATCAGATTCAAATTATTTTATTAATTAAATATATTTTTTTATTGTGTAAAGAATTATATAATATAAATACATAAAAATACATGTTTTTTTGCTATAAGACATGACTCTTTATATTATGTTAGGAATTATAGGAATGTTAGGAAGGGCATATGTCTTGATGCAAAGATTATATGATATAAAAATATTAAAATAGACCTGAAATTTTAGTTTAGTTTTTAGTTGAAGTTGACATGATTTTTTTTATATTAAACTCTATGATATTATTTTCTTTTTATATTAAACTCTATGATATTATTTTCTTTTTATGAAATGTATTGTGTTTTGATTCGAGGAATGTCGGCTGCATATAACGTGTGTTGTGCTCAGCTAGCACATCCCTTGCCATGCAATTTAGAATTCATGTAGCGATTTATTTGTATTATAAGGGCCATGATTTTATACATCTTTTGGTTGAGGAGGATAGAGAAACAATCAGTAGTTTATTTGCTTGTTTTTATTTAGTTCTGGAATTATTATTGTTTTGCAATGGAATGTCTCCTTGCATTTATTTCACTTCCTAATTTAACCAATATTGGCTTATTCGCATAATATAGTGTATCCTTTATTGATGTATTATAGTTATATTGTATCATATGACATTTTCAGAGAGTTGTTTTTTCATGCACATAGTTCATGTATCTACACATATAATAATGTGTTAGGATAATATTGAACAACTTCTTTGTTCATATATATATATGGAGTATTTTATATTAATTTTTTTTATTATTATTACATGCTTTTTAGTTAAAATATAATTTAAAATAAACCAAATGTGTGAAGTAACCATTGAAAATACTAGAAAATTATATATATTTAATCATCCCAATAGATCAGAACCTCCTCTGTGGTGATGCCTATTGGTTCATATTTTTCCTTGCCAAGATGTTTTCCCATTTTGTTCCACGAGCTCAAAAAAGAATGGTAAAATCCCTAATCTTAGCCTTCTTTGATTGGTATAAGACATTCTATGTCCATGTTGATGCATCATGAATCGCTCTTAGCGTTGTACTAGCCCAACCCGGGGAATGTGAGATGGACCATCCAATGTACTTTTGTAGTGGAAAGTTATCACAAGTAGAGTGCAACTACGCTACTATCGAGCGAGAGGGACTGGCTATAATCTATGCATTACATAAGTTCTGACACTACCTTTTGGGTGGGAATTTTAAGTATTTCATAAAGCATTCTTCCTTGAAGTATCTAGTGAATAAGTCGGTCTTAGAAGAAAGAATATATAGGTGGTTACTTTTGTTTCAAGGGTTCTCTTTCAAAGTAGCAGTGAAGCTTGAAAACACAATCATCGGACAAACCATCTATCTTGCATCGAACTAGGAGAGGCTAATGGACCGGTAGATGTTCAGTTGCTAGATGTTGCACTATTTAGAGCGAAAGCCATTCCAAATAATCTAGAAGAGACCACATTATTTCTAACTACAAGAAATAATCTAGACGACTTGTCCCCCACACAGAAGAGACACCTAGTTGTAAGAGCCACAAAATATCAACTAATTGCGGGACAACTATACAAACTAGGGATTGATGGCATCTTGTGCAGATGCATGCTTTATCATGAGCGTGAAACTTAGCATTTTTTGGGAATGTCATGTCAGAGTTGTAGGAAGACATGTTGGTGAAAAATCTTTAGTACAAGACAAACTATGGTGTCCTACATTATTCAAAGATGTTAAGGAGTAGGCAAGGAAATGAAACCTCTGTCAATGTGTCGGTAGACCATCCCACAGAGATGAACTTCCATAGAATAAAATGCAAGTGCTACAACCATTTGGGAAATGTCAATTGAATTTATAGGACTAATTAATTCACTAGCTAAGAATTCCAACGACCGATATTTTATTACCGCAACAAATTATTTAACCAAGTGGGTCAAAGTTGTAGAAATGTGAGATTGTTCCACATAAACAAATTCTCCGTTCATTTATTAAAACATTGCAACTCACTTCAAGTGCCCTATAAGTCTTACAATTAGTGATCAAGGAAACCATTTTATAAACACCAAAATTGAAGAGTTGACAAATGAGTTCTTGATTCAATATCATAAGAGTAGCCCATATCATCCTGAAGCGACATAATGGTCAAAGCATTCAAAAAAATTTTGGATAATGGCCTAACCAAAGTCTATTGTGCAACAAAGTAGACTGGATTGAGCACATTCCAATTGTTCTATACTTATAGGATCACTACCAAGAATCTTTGCAATAAGACTACATTTTAGTTGGTCTATGGTAGAGAAGTAGTGGTTCCCATTGATTTCATTGTTCCAAGTCTTTATATTGCAAACAAAACACATATGATAGAATAATAATAAGTCGTGGAATTCCTTTTAGAACATATGGAGATTTAAGAAACTCGCTTTACGGTAGACTATCATGCAATAGTAGAAAAAAGACAACATAAAGCATGACATGAACACCACATCAAGAAGAAGCAATTTTCCATAGGACAAAAAGTGCTATTTTATGTCAATAAGTTTATGAACCATCCCTACAAGTTACAAATGCATTGGTTGGGACTATTCATTGTTGTTTAAATCAAAGACTCAAGCACTGTGAAACTTGCGTATCCCGATAGTATTTTGCATTCGGGATATGTGAATGACATGCACATGAATCCCTATGATTTTGATCAATGATTCCATAAGGAAATCACTCATTTTATTGAGAGTGAGTTAGTTAAGAGTTAGAGTTTGTTTTTTTATTATTTCAATTTAGTGATGTTTCTTTTCAAACTTTAGGTTTTTTTTGTGGTTTATTTTTATCACAAGTTAGTCATCACCATTATGGTTAGGAAAGGCCCCACAACAACTATAATATTTTGTTAATATTTCATTAGAATAGTACAACTATCCTTTCGATAAGAATAAGGACCATTTATCTGAAGTTGTATCCATTCTAGCTTAGTGAGTGTGGCATTATGGAAATATTATCCATCTTAGCTATACCGCACCTTGAATCACCTAATTTTCCCACCCATGCAATGCATCATTCATCAATACCCTATTGTCGCATGTTTCATTCCCCATACCATTATTTTAGACCTGTGTGATGACCATAATGGAGATCCCTATCCCATACCTGGAACCTAGCACTACAACAAATTTGACTTTTAGCGGGGGTTGTATTCCGCCTCCAAAAGTCACTTTTGTGGGTGGTTTGGCTTTGGAGGCGGTCTTTACAAAATCATCCCTAATAGAACCAACCGTAAAAGTTTGAAATTTTAGGGGCGGTTTTGGAAAAGATAAAAAATGCCCGTAAAAGTGACTTTTGGGGGCTGTTCTAACACCCCCCCCACCAAAGTGACTTTTAAGGGAGGTTCTGAACCATGGGGACTTCACTTAGTGAACCTAACACATAGCACGTACGATCGTGGGATATTAAAGAATACCCTTAATTTCCAGAGATATTGACCCAAACATTTTTTGTTGAAAGCCCCTCCTAATACTTAAAACCTCCTCCCCGCCCCTTTTTATACCTCAATACGTATAAACCACCCTACCCACCACCACCTTAAACCCCTCATCCCCCCAATACCTGTAATATTGGTTGAATTTTTGATAATTTTAAAACGCACAATATGAACTAACGTGATAGGATATTGGTCAACAAGTGAAGACCCCGTGTTCTAAACCCCCCTCATAGACACATATGGGGGTAGTTCCACCCCCCCCCCCCCAAAAAAAAGAACTTATTACAAACCTTTGGGGGGGGTTTCAAACCCCCCTCGTAGGTACCTACGGGGGCGGTTTCAAACCCCCTCTTAGGTACCTACGAGGGCGGTAAGGTTCCTACAAGGGTGGTTCTAACCCCCTCCTAAAACTCCATCTTACTAACCTTTGGGGGAAGCCTTAACAAACCCCCCCAATAGCACCAATGCTAAAAATTTGGACTTTTAAGTGTTGTTCTGGAAGAGATCAAAATCGAAGCTAAAAGTGACTTTTGGGGGTGGTTCAAAACCCCCCCTAAAAGTCTTTGTTACAAACATTTGGGGGCGGTTATAAGCCCCCCTCATAGATACCTACAAAGGCGGTTCAAAACCCCTCCTACAAGTATTTACAAACCTTTGGGCACCTTTGGGGGTGGTTATGAACCCCCCTCATATAAACTTACATGGGGGGGGGGGGGGGGTTTGAACCCCCCTCGTTGTAACATACAAGGGAAGTTTTGAACTCCCCTCATAGTGACATATGAAGTCAGTTTAGAACCCCCCTCGTAGTAGCATACAAACGGTTTGAAACCCCCCCTATAGCCATAATAAAATATATTTTATTAAGAATATCAATATAGCAATATCATTAGGGCACTAAGGAATCGAACCTTCAACCTCCTGCTTATAAATAAGGAGCTCTTAGATTGAGCTAGAACCCTTTAAGAATTGAGGAAAGAGGCAATATTAACACCAAGATTGCATCATTTGTAATTCTAATAAAAGACTAAGAATACGAACATTGTTTATGACTCGAGAGGCCTAAGGAAGTAGTCTGAATGAAGGAATAAAGAGTCAACTAAGGATGCCTCTTGTGACTTGTATATAAGTCAACAAAGGATAGACCCTTTGTTTAAAGAAGGCAACCCTAAAAATACACTATAGACATAGGAGATGAGTTTCAAATACAACCCAAAAAATTCAATGGGAAATGATGCACATGCAATGGATCATAGTTCCAGAGCATAGAATAGTCTACCCCCATGAAAGCAGAAGTGTCGAAGTCCAACATTTTGAAATAGGACGATAAGTTGAATTTTTATTATACTTTCATTGAATAGTCTTCCCTCGTGAAAGTAAGAGTGCAATAATACAAAATACAAAATTTCAAGCCGGAAATTTTTAGATCATCCTTTTCTTTCTAGACATTTTTTTGGGTTTATCAGTATATTTAAGTCTATTGGTTGGTGTCATCACTAGATTACAAAACCGAAGTTTTAGACCATCTTTTTCTAGGGTTTAAAACCCTTTTTTAGTTCAATTTTTTCCTTGGTTCCTTTTAGCAAATTATTTGAAGACTTTAAGAAGGCTTCCTTTGTGTTGTTCTTAGACCTGATGGACCCTCTTTATGGTTCACATATAACTATGCATCTTGCATACTCGGCTTTACTAGTTTCAATATGTGATGATATCTGTTAACCGTGCCATATTTGGAGATGTCTGTTATGTCCGGTGAGTTGGTGTAGCATCCCTCACTAACCTGTAAGAATGGATATAATTTTTTTTTCTACAAACATAACATTCTTTCACATAAATTTGGCTATAACCTTCCATAAAAATTCACCCTTAAGCTAAAAAATAAACAAGGTTAAATTCCACAAACAAATATACTTCTGCGACCATATATACATTCCGCACTGAAACTGACTTTCTGACTTTCGCTTCCTGCATTCTTCCCCTTTGACCTTGGAAGTCCAGAATCAAAAACATAATGTATGACGAAAATGCTTAACGGCTCTTTCGCCTTCCACCTTTCGCACTTTTTCTTTCTGCATTTCTGACCTTGGAACTTGAAAGTCAAATACATAACGTTCGACGGAGTCCTTCAACCCCGGTTTCGTCTTGCACCCTTCCGCTGTGGAACTCGGAAGTCAGAAAACTAACTTCTCCTTAGATATTTCATCTCCCTTCCAATTTCTGCCTTTCTCCCTTCCGCTGTGGAACTCGGAAGTCGAAAAACCAACCTTTCCTTAGAGCTTTCATCTCCCTTCCGCTTTCTTCTTTCCGCCCTGTCACCACGAAACTTGAATGTCAGAAAAGTTAGAGCTTTTAGCTCCCTTCCGCTTTACACCTTCTTCCCTTCCGTTGCGAAAGTTGGAAGTCGGAAAACAAACCTTTCCTTAGATATTTCAGCTCTATTCTACTTTCTTCCTTTCTCCCTTCCGTTGCGGAAGTCGAAAGTCAAAAAACCAACAAATGACGAATTCGTTTATCCTCTTCTCCGCATTCCGTCTTTTCCTTTCTGTTGTGTGGTTCGTAGATCACAAATAACTTAACGTTCTTATGACTTAACCCCTCCTTTATGCTTTCCACTTTTCACTGTGTGGATCACAGATTGTGGAAGTCCTAAAATTATTAAGACTTATCATTTCTTTTTCCCTTTCCAACTTTCACCTTCCACAAGCGGATTCCGGAAGTCGGGAAAATACATCTTAGCTTCAACTGAGTTGCACTTTGAATTTTAAAACCGACTTCTGGTCTTCTTGAACTTAAGCGAATGCAGTGGAAAACCCATGCATATTTAGATGCAATATATAGGAACATTCAACCACAATAATCCCTACTATAAATCTATGACAAGTTCTCAACACATTCAGCTCATTCGTAAGTAAATAAGGGATTTCCACACTGTCGAATCTTTCAGGGACTAATAGCAAGCATAACAATCTCATTCATAACTATAAGGATTATCCATGAACTTCACCAGGGAAAACATACAGCAAGAAAGCAAGTGTTTCCAGAAAACATTAAGACATCAAAGGGCAACCCAAACAAGTCACAGTGATTCAAATAGAGCAGGAGTCTCCAATTCCAGAAACTCAATCAAACCTATCAATTATACTGGATTGAAGGCAGAGAGGGTGTATTTCAAACAACCATAACACTCCCCAAGAGACGAAGAGTACTTCTCCTAGGAGAATGACAAAACCTTGTACATGACATCATCATAGTAGGTGTGACATATCAGTAATGCACTAAACAGTATCATTACAATAAACAAGATCATAACAATACATATCCGTTCACCAGACCATACCTTCATCAACAACGATATAAGCCTTCTTAATAGCTCAACTCTAAACTTCGTAGATATGCAACGATAAGCTTCGAGTTGTAGAGAGAATTGACCCTTGCAGTGATCAATTCATCAAAGATTACATAAGGCTTAAAGGATGTGTATCTCTGATATATTTATGGCTGAGATCGATAGATCTACAGCCGACAACAAATCCGATGAATGAAACTAACGCCTACGATAAGTGTTGAGAGCCAGAGGTGATTGTGGATAAAACTCCTTTACGATCAATGGTAGAGATAGACCTTGGTGAAGATTGATGACTGTGATCTATTTCACGGGTTCAAATAGCAAGGGAATTAATTGGCAGGGGTGTGCATGAAATTCTTAACAAATACGCCTTATGGTGTTTGGAGTCCACCATCGATCTAGATTTGACGACCCTTAAGAATTCTGCGGTTTCAACTAGCAGGGGATTTAACTACTCTTGGTGTGCATGAATTTTTTAGACAATTCAGTTTTGTGCTAACTGGTGTCTATCGTTGATCGAGGTTGGCAGAGATCCAATGTCATAGGATAAATCGCTCATTCAATAGAAAAAGGGTGAGGTTTATCGATCCGCCTAATGTTAGATCCGACTAAAACACTTTATCATACTATCTGACGTCTGTATACCAAATCCTGGCATCACAGGAAGAGTGCTTTAAGTAAAAAAATGCAAAAATTAAAAGGAACTATAGAATTACTGGTGCAGGTGGGTCTGACCGCAGCCAATCCCAACCAGCACTTTCAATATCTTCAGGCTCCTACACTTAGTAGTAATACCAAATTTATCCCGAAGGCCAAATTCTGCTCCAAATAGCACCTTCCCGTAATTTCACCTCTGAAATCATCATTCTGACACTCTGTTTCCGCAATAGAGCTTCCATTTTCGGTATGCAGGATGCAGGATCTCAAAATACCCAAAGTCGCGCCCCGCAACTATCATCCCGAAATGGCCTTCCCAAAATCAGGTTTCGAGATGTGGGATGCAGGATGCCAACTTCCCAAAGTTCTTCCCCCACAACTTCCTTCCCGAAACTCTAGCCCCACAATTCTCCTAGCCGTTAGATATTTTTGGCCTTCGCTCCGACCGTTGATATTCTTTTTCGCGTGGATCTCCCAGATCTCTGCGGATCTGGTAACTTTTTGGCAACTTCCATTGCGGTATTCTTCTGGACCGTCAAACCTTGATCTGTGGACTCAATCTCCATCGTTCGTTCTCTATAAAAAACTTGTTAAGACAGAAAAACTGCAGGTTGTGCCAATTAATCATTAAATTCATCAATACATCCTACAATCATCCCGATTCTTTAGCCTAACAATCTTATTCATGCATCTACACTCTACTTCAACTATTCAAGCAAGAAATTGATGTGTGAATACAGTAGCTTCTCATAAATACACAAATGTTCATGAAAATGACGAAGTCGACTCTGCACAGATACACAGTTCCACATAGCACATGCATAAAGGCTCAACAACCCAACAAACATATAGTTAATCCTTCTATTAAGCAACAAAGGAAAATGCACACAGCTTGGATCTCTCTTGTTCCCAATTCTTCAAAATATTTACAAGTAGGAATTAGACACAGGTCTGTCCTCTCTCTACAAAATCGAAATTCTAATGCTAAAGAGCAGAACCCCCTCTACATCTCTAAACTGTTTATTTATCCTAAAACTACGGCTGCCTCAACTGAGTGGTCCTGCAACTGAAAACAAACGAACTCCTAAGCATGATGAAACCGTCTTTGTCAGAATCAAATAAGACTGCGGTTTGATCTCCATGCAGGGAGTCATGATACGTAGATGCTCCTATGGTACTAACAGAAAATGACTCAGCAAAACAGATAAATCAAAATATATTCCACAACATGTGAGCAACTCATCACATTATTAGCATGCCACGATGCTCCTGCATCAGACTCGCAAGGTAGAAAAATTATGAACCCCTGTTCATTAGATCAGCTACAGTGATACCCTTGGCTTCCAACTCTGTAGCGCTCATCCAAGTAGAATCCTCTATCGGTTGCTTCTTCCACTTGACCAAATACTCTAGATAGTCCTTCGTCCTTGTACTCTTCATCATTCTAGTGTCCAGAATGGCCTCAACTTCCAATGGTTGTGTTGTAGGCATCTTCCCCACCCATTTTAAGTCTTCAGTAGGATCTTCACCTTCTACAAAGGTTCAAGTGTCCCCTGTTACATTAGGATATAGATTTGCTACATTAAATATTGGTGAAATACCCACTCCTGTAGGCATCTCTAATTCATAAGCATTTGCTGAAAAGATTCTGATTATCATGCAGGGTCCAATATTCTTTGTGGTTAGCTTGTTATACTCTCCTTTAGGAAATTTGTCTCTCTTTAGATATGCTAAGACCAAATCTCCTACTTCATAGTTCTTTTCTCTTCTTTTGGAATCTTCTCTAGCCTTGTAATTGGTGTTACTCTACTGTAACCTTGCTTTCACTTGCTCCTGCAGTTCACTAATTCTCATAGCAAACTCTTCACCATCAACACTTCATTTCTCCAATTGACCTAAGTCACAAATTTCACACACTCCCCTTAGATGCATTCCATACAGAATTTGAAATGGACTCATCCCTGTACTCTTGTTGGTGAATCATTATAGGAAAACTCAGCTTGCGCTAATACTTTGTCCCTTTGCTCAGGACTCTCCCCAATCAAACTACTCAACATGTTCCCCAGACTCCTATTGACTAGTTCAGTCTGTCCATCAAAATGTGGGTGATATGTTGAACTGAAGTTCAGTTTGGTACCCAACTTCTTCTAGAAGGTACTCTAGAAATGAACCGTGAACTTCACATCTCTGCCTGATACAATGCTTTTAGGTAAACCATGTAGCTTCACCACTTCATGAAAGAACATATTAGGAATGTGTGTGGCATCACTAGTCTTGTAACATGGAATGATATGTGACATTTTAGTGAATCTATCAACAACAACAAATATAGAATCATGTCCCCTCTAGGTTCTTGGCAAACCCAGAATGAAATCCATACTCACAGAATCCCAAGGCCTAGTTCGAATAGGAAAAAGTGTATACAATCCTTTGTTCTGGATTCTCTCCTTAGCATGCTGGCATACTCTACATCTGCTTACAAACTTCTCAACTTCATGCCTCATAATTGGCCAAAAATAGAAGTGGCCCAACTATCCAAAGGTTTTATCACTTCGAAAGTGACCTGCCATACCTCCATTATGTTTCTCTTGTATCAAGTTCACTCTCATAGAACACCTTGGTGCACACAGTTTACTGTTTTTGAAGAGTAAACTATCATGTAGGGTATACTCCATCCATGGCTCTCTTTCCACCTCCACTGGATTCTTACAAGCCCTGTAAGCTTCCTGGAAATCGATGTCATCTTTGTACAAATCTCTCAAATGTTCAAATCCCAAGACTTGGATCTGATTCTTTTGCATAATCAACAGTCTCCTACTCAAAGCATCAGCTACTTTATTTGACTGTCAACTTATGTGTTTCAACACAAAGGTAAAGCTCTGTAAGAAATCAACATACTTGACATGTTTCAGGTTCAACTTAGGTTGCTGCATAATATACTGCAATGCATGGTTGTCATAATACAACACAAATTCTCTAGGCATCAAATAGTGCCTCCAATGCTTCATTGCTTGAACAATAGCATAAAAATCATTGTCATAAGACAAATACTTCTTCTTGGTATCATTCAACTTCTCATTGAAATACACTATAGGCATGTCCTCCTGACTAAGGACAACTCCAATTGCTACTCCACTAGCATCACACTTCACTTGGAAAGGGTGGTTGAAGTCTGGTAACTTCAATACTGGTTGTTCAGTGATCTTCTTCTTCAAGAACTGAAAACTCCTTTTAGCCTATGTTGTCCATTGAAATGGTTGTCTATCCTTCCTAAATGTCTCAATGATAGATGCACAAATACCACTGAAGTTCTTTATAAATTTCCTATATAAACTTGCAAATCCATGACAACTTCTTACCTCAAATATGTTCCTCGGTGAAGGCCAATCAATGATTGCTTGCAAATTTTCTGGATCCATCTTCAACCCTTCTCTAGAGATAACAAAACCAAAATATACTAGCTCTGTCTTCATGAATGTGCACTTCTTCACATTTATCAGCAAATTTTCCTATTGCAGTCTCTCTAAAACATATCTCAGATGCTTCAGATGCTCTTCTTCTGTTTGGCTGAAAACCAAAATGTCATCAAGGTAAACTATCACAAACTTACCTATGAAATCCCTCAAGAATTCATTCATCAATCTCATAAAATTGCTTAGTGCATTGCAGAACCCAAATGGCATGACCAACCACTCATAGAACACATCATTTGTCTTAAAGGTTGTCTTCCCCTCATCTCCTTCTCTGATCCTAATCTAATGATATCCACTCTTCAAATCCAATTTTGAAAAGCATGTTTCCCCACTTAGGAAATCCATCATGTCATCCGTCCTTGGTAATGGAAATCTATATCTGATAGTGATCTTGGTAATAACTCTGGAATCAGTACACACCCTCCACTCACCATCCTTCTTTGGTGTCAGTACTATTGGTACCGCACATGGACTCAGACTCTTCTGAACCAATCCCTTGTCCAAAAATCCTTGGACCTGCTTCCTCAATTCTTCATTCTCTTGAGGTGTCAATCTGTATGCCTCCTTGTTTGGAAAACTGGATTCTAGGATAAAATAAATCAGATGACTTATATCCCTTCTTGGTGGTAATTCATTAGGTAAATCATCCACCACAATGCCACTAAACTCGCTCAGCATCTCCTGAATCTCCTCAGGTAGATCTGCCATGCTGGTCTTCATCATCACCACTCTTGTCTTACATACCACATCATAGTTCAACTCTTCTTCCTCAACCTGTTGCAAGTATTCCTTTCCTTACAACATCAAAACTTTAGGTGCTAACTGTCCTGCTGTACTATCTTCTTGTAAAGGGTGTAGCACATGTGTTATCCCATTCTGCTCGAAACTATGACAGTTACTCCTACCATCATGAGTTACTTTCTTATCAAATTGCCACAGTTTGACTAATAGTATATGACAAACATCCATGGGCATCACATCACATAGAATCTTGTCCTTGTATGGACCTATTTGGAAATCAACTATACACTGCTCACTCACCAGGATTTGATGTTCTTTATGTAACTAAGATACTTTGTATGGAACAAGATGCTTGGTATTCTTTAAACTCATCTTTTCCACCATCTCTGTGGAAACAAGATTGTGAGTACTCCCACTTTCAATCACCATCTTACAACAATCCCTTGGAATTTACACATAGTCCTGAATAATGATTTCCTTTGAGCAGGCGCTGCCTGCTCCTTCTCAGGTTTCAACAAGACTTTGTTCATAATTAATGACTCTCCTATCTCTGGAAATACTTCCTCTACCATCGGCTGTTCTTGTTGTTGCTCATTCTGAGCTACATTGGCTCCTCTCAGTCCTACGTATTCTTTTCCTGGACATTCAAATGACCTATGCCCCAATTGGTTGCAATTATAGCATTGAACGATAGCTTCTCTGCCTCGTCCTCTACCTCTACCTCCTTGGTAACGTCCTCTTCTGCTAGAATCACCTCCTCTACCATGCTACTCTTGCTAGCTAGAGTTACTGGACTCTCCTCTCTATGGTCCAAATATTCCTCTTCCAGTCGCTTTCCCTCTTCCTTTGGCTGAACTGCGACCTCTATTGAATCTTTTCTTCCTTGTTATCTTTTCCTCGGCCCTCAGGTAACATTGATACGCCTTCTATGTCATTCTAGGCGATATCATGCTGATATATTCTTGTATATCCATCCTTAGACCATTCACATATCTAGCAGCCTTCTATGCTGACTCTTCCACATATCCAACCCTTGGGTTCACCTTTTAGAACTTTTCAGTGTACTCTCTCACTATTAACAATATCTGCCTAAGGTTTTGCATTTGTCTATACAAAATTAACTAGTAATATTTGGGCAAGAACTTACCCCTCATCTTTGCTACCATTCTATCCTAGATTTTTATCAAGGGCTTATCCCTCCTCCTTCTTTTTGTTTGCACACTATCCCACCACAAGGATGCGTGTCCTTTCAACCTCGTCACAGCCAATCTGACTCGCTTGTCTTCTTCTACCTCATCGTACTCAAAGTAATTATCCAACTCACTGATGCTCCACAATGAGACTTCCATCATAGGTAGGCAACTCCGGTATCGACCTTGAAGTCGCTCCCAGAATAGATCTGAAATATCTTAACTCTGGTGTTTTCTGTAGAGGTGCGGCTTCTTGTCTTTGCTCTTCATCCTCAGGTTCACTTACATCCCTCCCCTACTTTTGGTTCTCTTCATTTGTTCATTTCCATGGCTTCCAGATGAGTCCTTAACTCTCTCATTTCCTCTAAAACTTTTGCATTCCCTCTTGGTTGACCTCTGTCACTACCTCTTGCTCTTCCCATGCGTGAAGCCATCTTCTCACACTAAGACTCTGCAATAATAGTTCTCTTTCACATTGCTACAACTTACTTCACCAAGCCTCTTCTCGGCCCTTGGTCTTTCGGTAATGTTGGTCCTCTATCCAGAAGCTCTTGAGCACTCTGCTCTGCTCTCTACATGATTCTACAGCTATGCTTCTCTCTTTCACGAGCTTCTCCTTTAGAAATTCTACCCACAAACTCAATTGTGGAATTCCTCAACAGGAAATCTCAGCTTCTTTGCTCTGATACCAAAGTTAGTGCAAGTGGGTCTAATTGCAACCAACCCCAACCAGCACTTCCAAGATCTTCAAGCTCCTACACTTAGCAGGACTACCAAATTTAGCTTGATGGCCAAATTCTGCTCCAAATAGTACCTTCTCGCAATTTTGCCTCCAAAATCGTCGTTCCGACACTCTGTTTCTGCAATAGAGTTTTCGCTGTTAGGATATGGGATGCAGGATCTCAAAATACCCAAAGTCACGCCCCGCAACTGTCGTCCTGAAATGACCTTCCCGAAATCAGGTTCCAGGATGCGGGATGCGGGATGCCAACTTCCCTAAAGTTGCTCCCCCACAACTTCCTTCCCGAAACTGTTGGGCTTAGGGCAGACATGGGTTCTTATCCTTTTATCTTCGCAGCAACAAACAGACCCACAGTTTTGGCCCTTTCGGAAACAACCTGCGAACAGGTTGCAGTCTCACCCGAAACAGATATGGGGTGTCGCAGAATCAGGTTTCTGCAGGAAAAAGAGCGATATTACTGTACCTTTAGCCTTAACAAATAATAATCATGCAATACAAAGCTTCGACATTCACTTAATTAGCTTCGCAGTTTAGATAAAAAGGACAGTTACTTGCTTAACCCTTAACTGGGAATTCACAGCGAAGTTAATACTTAGCAATTTATCTTACTTTACCATTCATCTACTTATTAAATGCATAAAAACATAACAAGAACAAAATAAACAGAACCACCACAACACAAGATATACGTGGTTCACCCCCAGTGTAGGGGCTACGTCCATAGAACTGTGTTTATATTCAAATCTTTAGAAACAACACAGTTCTGATCTGCACACTTAGCTGCAGATCTTCTCAACAACCCAAAACTACGCACTTAGCTGTAGAACCTTTCCTCAAAACCCTCTGCGCACTCAGCTGCAGAGGTCATCCATGCACTCAGTTGGGACTTAACCTTAAACCCAAAATTAGCCTTAGCTTCTTTGCATCACATCAACATCATAAAAATCCTCTTCGACTCCTTTACATCAGTGCCTATTTATACAAGTGCACTATTACAATACCATGGGATTAAACCATGGGATTAAAAACCATGGATTATTTACAAAAAGAGGGGCTTCGACCCAACCCCGAAACCCCTAAGACTATTTTGGACTGCAACTCTGCTTACAAGCTTCACACCAAAACCGCGGAGTTGCCAAAACTAAGGACCTTTAAGGTCCAAGCCCCAATAGGCCCCTAAGACTCACCAGTGTCCCGTCCCAGGACACTCTGCTGCTTTTTTGGTGGAAGAATCTTATTGGCGAAGATAGTAAATTGCTTGTTGAGGCTGCGCATGATGTCTTCGGCTGCTTGTTCCTTCTCCACTATATCCTTTTGCACTTTGTCGAGCTCTGTATCCATCTGCATCTCTGTAAGCATCATATTTAATCCTCCTGTCATCTTTCTCCCTTATATGCCTATCATCATCGTCATCCCTTCTGCTACTTCTACCACTACCATGGCTTGCTCTATCCTTCATCCTTATCAGAATGCCTGTGTTCCCTATGACCGTCTCTCATTCTGCTATCTTCCTTCTCGAAATATATTTCGGCGTCATCTTTCTCTTAGTAATATTTATGATGGTCATGGGAATCATTGGGCCTTCTAAATCTATCAGCGACCCCATCCCTCGAACTGCCTCCGTTCTCACCAACTGCACATTTTGTGGCAGAAAAGGGGTGCGTAACGTGAACTTGGCTGTTCGCCCAGGTGGCTGAACTCCTGGTCGAATAGGTGGAATATATGGTGGATGCTACGATGCAACATTCTCATCCTCATCAAAGTCTTCAAAACCTTTAAGTGGGAGCTCTGCCGAACCAGGAGGATTCATCTAGGGATCCTCCGGTGTCTTTCCTAAGAGCTTATGCCTTTCTTTGTTCCGCTTAGAGTGAACTTCTGCCTTAAATTTCTTTCTGGTTGATCATGTCTGCATTGGTTGACTCGGTGCTGGGGGAGTCTCTTCGCGAGGTGCAGATGTAGGTGGGTTGCTCAAAGGTTCTGCAGACCCCTCTCTCCGAATTCTCTCAACAATTCCTGGACTTCGCAATCAGCTGACATTGACTCAACTCAAGAAAATGCGTAATGCGACATTCGTAGGTCTGGGTGTCTTCTTATAGAATCCAACGACCCAAATCTTCCATAACTGAGCATTAAAGACACCAAATCTGGTAGATCTTGTCCAAACGGCGCTAGATTCCTTAAAATCTCATCATTACAGGCAGTTAATGCAGTTAATGTACCGGCGCCGCCAAATCTAATTTTTTCAAATGGTCGTATTTTAAGCTTTGACACGCCTTTCTTCTTCAGCTTCGCCACAATAAGGACCTTCTACACAACTTGACACAAGTTTCGACAGAACTTTGAACTTCGACCAACGACAGGATTTCTTGCACAGCCTTCGATACTTCGTGAATTTTCCAACAATCTGCCGAAGTTCTCAGGAATATTAATGTTGCGAGGGTCATTGTCTTCATTAATGGCGAGGTTATAACATTCTACTGCATTAGCTTCTTGTTCCTTCCAATCAGGTTGGTGCTCGGCTATTTCTTTATCATCAAACACCTTAGTATGGATCAACCTAATAGCTGCGTCCAAAGCAGGGCAAACCTCATTAATAGAAAATGTGAGCACAAAACTATCAGTAAGTCTATCCCAACTTACAGTACCATGGCGAAGCTCCACCTCTACATACCAATTCTTCGCTACAGGTTCCAAAGTGTGTACAAACCTATGTACCCATTCTTCACAAGGTACATGCTTCCATGCTTCATAACACTGTTCCAAATGTTCCTGAGGGCTAGTCTTACCATTAAATCTGCTTCGTACCTCCTGAGGTTGATCCATGAATCTTAGGCGAAGAAACTTTTGACAAGCTTCCCAACTATGAATATACTTTTTATGACCATTCCACCATCTGGCAGCTGTGGCTCTAAATACTGAATCTAGAGTCTCCATTTTCTGTGAATCTGGTACTTGCTCTGAGAATTGTACAATAAAATCTTCTGGGGTCTATCAAGCCATCAAAAGCAGGTAATATTCTTGTCTGTGAGCCAACCCATCTGATAGACTTGGTAATTCTTGCACATCGATGTCCATGTAGCTCATAAAGTCTATTCTTCCAGTTCTCTAGGCCTTCGTCTGAATCAGTCATGCAAGAACTGTCACATTTCCAATCCATTATACCTTCAGTAGTAGGGTTAACATAGTCTTCTTCTTTAGCTGTGATGTTGCAAATATGATCTAAAACATCCTGATATTCATCTCTGACTGACTCTGTAGACCTTTCTCCTTGAGAAGGGTCCAACGATACTATGACTCTCAATCCTTTTCCTTCAAAATTCATCTGTCTATTCTTAAGGTTGATTACTGCATAATTGTCTATTTTCCATTCAATTCCTAGCAAGGCTGGATAGGGGTTTCTATCATCAATTATTTCAATGACTTCAAAATCTGCTAAGGTACTAACTCCATCAATATCCACTGGTACACTAGGGAATCTTCCCAAGGGCACAATCTTCTGCTGATTGGCTAATCTCAACTGTATAGGGGACCATTCAAGCATAGGTTTTCCCATTTGTTCCCATGTCTGCTTAGTTAGGACATTCACTTCTGATCCCAGGTCTAAAATGATGTCAGTCATATCATAATCTCCTATCTGAGCATGCAATCTCATTTCTCTTCCAGTCCTTCTAACTCTATTAACAATTTTTCCTTTATCAGAGCTTCGCTGAGGTTCACAAGATGCAATAACTTTCTGTAACTCATTCAAATCATTCTAATTTCTTAATAGCTTCATACAACTCTATAAAAATGATGTCAGTGTACTTACTTGATCCGGCGAAGCTTCTTGGAACTGTAACTGCTATTGATGCTGTTGCGTAGTTTCTACTGATGTTCTCGAATCAACAAAGTATTTTTTAGCTTCCATAAATGTTCCTTTTTCTCTTCCAACATCGAAGGCTGGGATTTTCTATGGGGTCTTATGGACCCAAGCCTCGCCAGGATGTTTCGCCTTATTTGGCACCTACGTCATAGCTCCACTCCTTGTAACAACATTAATGGCTGGGACATGCCTTTTCTCTACAACAATCATCTGAAGATTCTGAGTAGGAGTGCCATTTCTTTCTTGTATCTTGGCTATCAACTGTGGGCATTGCTCAATCACATGATCAACTGCTCTGCAATATCGACATGTCGTAGTTGGGTTCTGACAGTCTTTAGCTACATGTCCTACCTGATTACAGTTATAGCAAATAACCTGGCCTCGACCTTTTCCAGGCATACCACCATGACCTCGACCTATGAAATTACCTCGACCACGGTAACCATATCCATCATTGCCTTGTGCATCAAGTTGTACCCTATAAGCATCATAGGTTCGCTCTCTCATGAGGTCAAAGTTGCGACATTCTCCTTCGTTGTGTCCAACTGACTTACAGAACTTGCAGTAGGGATTCTTAGGTACTTGAACATATCTCTGCAGCAGATAGCAATCTTCAGGTCGATGCTGACCAGTTGTTCTACAGATCTCACAATATAGGATAGTAGGGTTAAACGGGTTTGGCGCACCGGTATTCAAATAATTTCTTAATGCAGGACACTATTCTTTGTCATGACCTTATGTCTTACATCGTGTACACCAAACCTCTTCGCGAGTAGATTTTCCTTTTTTCATGTCGCGAATCTCCAAATCCATTTCGGCTAACTGCACCTGTATCTGGGCTATGCCAGAATTATCTCCAACAGGAGCTGTTTCAAGTTTCATAGCAATTTCCAATGCCTCTTGCTGATTATCAACCTTTTGTTGCATAAGTGGAGTCCTGATATGCGGCAATAGTGTTGCAATGAACCATTCTTTATGCTATTCTGGTCCAATAGTGAAGCTAACTTGATCCAATAGAACCTTGAACCTCTGGTCAAAGTCCCAAACTGATTCACCTCACTTCTGCTGAATTTCTTTCAGTTCAGTTATACACTGTGACTCTGATTTAGGCTTCTTGAATTCTTTGATCATTGCTTTTTTAATGTTAGCCAAGGCATAGTTCTAAGTACTGGAAAAATTCATAAACCAGGTCAAAGCTCGGTCTCTGAAAGAGGTGACTAGCTGCGCTCTTCTTGTATTTTGATCCATAATATTCTTAGCAGTCCAAACAGCTTCGCATAAGAACAAAAACTACTCTTGATCCTCTGATCCAGTTCCTTTAAAGACTGGGAGCTTGATATCATCGTTCACATGGGCCATATTGAATCGAGGGGGGGAAGGAGGGGGAAAATTGGTAACGGGAGGAGGGGAACTTACTGAGGTAGATTGACCTGCGATAGGACTATTCGAGCTAGGGTTACTTTCAAACTGCGACAGGTTCTCAGGGATAATAGGTCTTCACTGCGAAGTTATAGGAGGGTTTCTAACAAAAGGGGTTGCTTCAGATTCAGATTCTTCTGAACTTACTGGGGTATAATCGATATTCTGGCCTAGGTTATAGGATCCAAGATTTCTCTTGTATATTTTGCCGTTGCAAAGCAAACCACTTTTCTCGTCGAAGTCACTTTCGCTTCCAAACACAGGTTAGTAGCAATAAATCTAGCAATCTGATTCGATAAGCAATATTCCTTTCTCAGCCAAGAGCATTTTAATTTTCAAACTTAATGAATTCAGGTACTTACCCCTTGGTCCTTTGAAGAACTGTCTTTCTGCTTTACTGAAAGAAGTGTGTGTGTCGATGGCGAACTCCGTCACAAATGCTTCGAGGGTTCGCGTTATCCAGAAGTCAACAGCTCTTGATACCGTGTTGTTCACACTTTTCAAAAACTTAATTCTTTCTGGGTTCCAGTCAGGAGACTGATCTTCTTTGAAGTTTGTCTTTCTTTCTGTCAACCTGGATAACCACTGGTGCAATTCTATGTGGATACTACCAAAGAAAACTTCATAAATATCAGTAAAAATGTACCTTTGCAAGAAGTCATCTGAGCTACGACGAGGATCTTTATTTTCTTGTTCAGCAAATTTCAGATAAGTATCTTCAACCCAGTCACTGATTTCTTTTATTGAGGGCCTCCAAAACATGTCCCTTCAGGTACGATGTAGATCCCTCTTGAAGCAGATACTGGTTCAACCAGAAACGGAACCAATTTGTTGGGCTTAGGGCAGACCCAGGTTTTTATCCTTTTATATTCGCACCAACAAACAGACCCACAGTGTTGGCCCTTTCGGCAACAACCTGCGAACAGGTTGCAGTCTCACTCGAAACAGCTATGGGGTGCCGCAGAATCAGGTTTCTGTAGGAAAAAGAGGGATATTACTGTACCTTTAGCCTTAACAAATAATAATCATGCAATACAGAGCTCCGACATTCACTTAATTAGCTTCGCAGTTTAGATAAAAAGGATAGTTACTTGCTTAACCCTTAATTGGGAATTCACTGCGAAGTTAATACTTAGAAATTTATCTTACTTTACCATTCATCTACTTATCAAATACAGAAAAACATAACAAGAACAATATAAACAGAACCACCACAACACAAGATATACGTGG
This sequence comes from Pseudotsuga menziesii, assembly GCA_001517045.1. NCBI lineage: Eukaryota > Viridiplantae > Streptophyta > Pinopsida > Pinales > Pinaceae > Pseudotsuga > Pseudotsuga menziesii. The sequence continues at coordinate 266,655 of LPNX010123080.1, forward strand.
TTCACCCCCATTGTAGGGGCTACGTCCACAGAACTACGTTTATATTCAACTCTTTACAAACAACATAGTTCTGATCTGCGCACTCAGCTACAGATCTTCTCAACAACCCAAAACTGCGCACTTAGCTGCAGAACCTTTCCTCAAAATCCTCTGCACACTCAGCTGCAGAGGTCATCCATGCACTCAGCTGGGACTTAACCTTAAACCCAAAATTAGCCTTAGCTTCTTTGCATCACATCAACATCATAAAAATCCTCTTCGACTCCTTTACTCCTTCGGTACTCCATGTAACCAAAAAATCTACTTTAAGAAGATATCAGCTATATTGGCAGCCTTGTAAGTAGTTTTAACAGGAATAAAATGTGCTGCCTTGCTTAACTTGTCAACCACCACCATAATAGAGTCATTTTGATTCTGATTTCTGGGCAGTCCAGTAATAAAATCTAAGCTAATCACTTCCCATTTCCAGCTAGGAATAGGTAAAGGTTGTAGCAACCCAGCTGGGTGTTGGTGTTTGGTTTTCACCTGTTGACATTCTAAACACCTTGCAATGTATTCAGCTACCTCAGATTTCATGTTTCACCAAAAATATTCTTTTCTTAGCATGGTTACAGTCTTTTGATAACCTGGGTGTCCTGAATATGGTGTTTTATGGACTTTGTCCAGAGTTAACAACTTAACCTTAGGCACATTAGGTACATACAGTTTATCTTTAAATAATAAAAATTCATTTTTATTTAAACTATAACCTTTTATTAAGCTTTCTGTAGGTTTTTCTTTAGCTGTGATTTGCAATTTCTGATAAATTTCATCTTGTTTTACCCCTTCTTTAAGCTGTTCATTTAGTCTGAATCGTAAGTGCTGATTGCCGCTGTAAAGTTCAGCTTTGCATTTCTGCTTAATGCATTAGCCACCTTATTTTCCTTACCCTTTATGTGCTGGATTTCAAAATCATATTCACTCAAGAAGGCTAACCACCTTGCTTGTCTAGCATTTAAATTTGGCTGATCGAGAAGATATTTCAGTCCTTTATTATCAGTCATTAAAATAAATTTTCTGCCTATCAAATGATGTCACCACATTTTTAAGGCGTGTATTACCGCTGCTAGTTCTAGATCATAAGTTGCGTAATTCTTTTTGTGAATTTTTAACTTTCTAGACTCATAGGCAATGACATGCCCGTCTTGAGTTAGAACACCGCCTAAGCCATCATTACAGGCATCAGTGCATACTACGAAGTCCTTATTAGGATCTGCTATTCTTAGAATAGGTGCACTAGTCAATAAGGTTTTTAATTTCTTAAAACTTTCTTCACATTTTGAGTTCCAATCAAATTTCTTGTCTTTCTTTTGCAAGGAAGTGATCGGATTTGCTATTCTTGAAAAGCCTTCAATGAATCTTCGGTAATAACCGGTAATTCCCATGAATGACCTAACATCCGTTACATCTTTAGGAACTGGCCAATCTTCGATTGCCTGAATCTTTTCAGGATCGACTAAAATTCCTTCCTTAGTCACTACATGACCTAGGTACTGAATTTCGTCCTTAAAGAAGTCACACTTACTAAACTTCACGAAGAGTTGTTGTTCTCGCAACTCTTGTAAAACTATCTTTAGGTGTTCTTTATGTTCTTCTTTCGTTTTAGAGTAAATTAAGATGTCGTCGATAAACACGACCACAAATTTATCTAAATACTTATGCATTATATTATTCATTAAGCACATAAAGACAGATGGGGCGTTGGTAAGCCCGAATGACATTACAACGAACTCGTAGTGTCCATATCTTGTTCTAAACGTTGTCTTAAAGATATCTTCATCTTTGATTCTTACTTGATGATATCCTGACCTCTAATCTATCTTTGAAAACACTGTGGCTCCACGTAGTTGATCAAATAGATCATCTATGTGGGGCAAGGGATATCTATTTTTAATAGTCATCTTGTTTAGCTGACGGTAGTCTATGCATAGTCGCATAGTTCTGTCTTCTTTTTAACAAAGATGACTGGTGCTCCCCAAGGAGACACACTTGGTCGAATATACTTCTTATCTATTAACTCTTTTAGTTGTGATTTTAGCTCATTAAGCTCTAAAATGTTCATTCGATAAGGAGCTTTTGAGATAGGCACCGCACCTGGTACCAGCTCAATGGTGAAATCCAATTCCCTCCTTGGAGGTAATCCTAGAATTTCTTCTGGGAATACGTCAGTGTATTCTTTTAAAACAGGAATATCTTCTATTTTTAACTTATCTGTTTTAGTTTTACCTTCCTCATCTGTAATAGTTACTGCATAGGCTTTACATCCTTTTCTAATAGCTCTCTTAAGTTGTAAAGCAGAAATCTGTCTGATTATAGTTCTTCTAGGAATACCCTTAACCTTTATTGGTTGTTCATCACTATTTAAGCACGTAAAACTTTTATCGTAACAATTTAAAACTACCTTATGCTGCTCTAACCAATCCATGCCAATCAGTAAATCATATGAGCCAAGTGGCAAAACATTAAGATTAACTGCAGTTTTAAATTCATCCATAAGTAAAGCACATTCTTTCACAAAACAGGTTACTTTTCTTTTTTCCCCAATGGCTAATTGAACTAACCAGGAATTCTCAAACTTATCGACAGACAACTTACATTTTTCCACTATCTGAGGTGCAATGTAACTAAGACTAGCTCCTGGATCAATTAAAATGGTTACAGGGGTCTGATTAATCATACCTTCTACTTCCACCATGGAAGTCTGATAGTCAGCTTGGCGGTTTTCCAAAGCTGCATTAATTCTGGGCATACTCCTCGCTAGTTCTCCAATGGTCATATCCTCTTGCACAGTATAAATATTGTTGACTGACTTTTTCCGATTTGGACAGACCGAGGCATAGTGCGGGCCATTACATTCCCAGCACTTAACGGGATCCTTCCGTTCTAAACTCTTGGTAAACTTTCCATGGTTATTTGCAGCTTCCTTGCCCTTAAAATTATTCGAATTATTGGAAGTACCATTTCTATTTCCCTGGAAATTCTTATTGTTAGAATAATTTTTAGTCTTATTATTCTTGAAATTCCTCTGGGGTACAAATTCCTTCTTCTTAAACTCAGGCTAATTGTTATTTTTCTTAGCCTTCCAGTTGGCCAAGCCTTCTTTCTTCTGGTTCTGCTCAAAACAAAAATTTTCCTTCCTCATGGATTCCTCCAAAGTCTTCGAGTTATCATACTCAATTTTGTCCTTAATATGATACGGTAGACAGCTGAGAAATCGTTGCACTTTAGGTTTCTCATCTACTAGGTAAGGTACATACCTAAGAAAGCTTAAGAATTTACTGTTCAAATCCTTCATAGTCATTGAACCTAACTTCAATTCGTAAAACTCTTTCGCTCTTTCCTCGTAATATTGCTCAGACAGAAATTTCTTCTTGAAATACCTTTTAAAGGTACTCCAATTAACTTATTTTTCTCTTATACCCTTGACTCTCTTCAGATATTGCCACCATATGTTATCTTTTCCGGAGAGATTATATATTGCCATCCTTGCCTTTAACTAATTGGAGTAATTATATATATGAAAATACTTCTTCATCCCGAATAACCAGGACTCTGCTTCCTCCCATTTTTCGGTCTCTGCATTAAAAGTTTGGGGATTTATCTTTTTAAACTCCCCTGAAATTTCCTCATATGGTCTGTATTTCTTCTTTCTATCATACAAATCAGCCTCACTACTGTCACTATTAGTATGGTAACTTTTTCATTCACCGAACCCTTCAAATGATGAACTACTTTCAGTTTTTGCCAGCTTCATCTTTTTGGACTTTCTTTGATGACTGACATCTTCAGATTCTGATCTTCTGCTCCTTCCTTCAGTTTGGAATTTTTCTATTAAAATTTGGTTCAATTCTTCCTGAGCCTTCAAAATCCTCTCATTCTCCCTCTTGACTGATTCCATTTCAGTTTTCAAATCTTTTACGGTCTGCAACAGCTCTGAAGAGTTGGCAGTCACCTCTTCTAACATAGGTTCTCTGGGCAATTGTCTTTTTTCTATGTCTGGAGACTCCTGCTGTGCATATTCTCCTAGTTTTTCCATACCTGCCTGTTAAACTTCAGAAAAAAGAAATTTTATGTTCTTAACATAAAACAAAATATATGTTAGCATCTTATTTTGATTTACTGTTCTATGAAATCTATTTCGGCTGCATCAAGGCCTAGTGTTTGAACCTTGTGCTCTGATACCACATGTTAAAACCCCAAATTTCCCGAAAAATTTAAAAATTTTAAAACACAGATAAGTTTCATTAGTACAGTCAACTAATTGTTTAATTAGTTATATGTTAATGAATTCGTTATCTGAATTGTCTATTTGATTATGTTTATTTTACAGAACAATTCTTTTTTCAGTTTAATGACTTGTTTTTCTTTGCGACCACAAGGTGGAACTGTCATGATGTTCTGGGCTTACTTAGCTTTCGAGCTAACGCAGAAAGTTTTCCTGCTCTTACAGGCTTATAGGTAAGAATTTCGGGTGCTGCTTGTCCATGTTTCTAAAGCATTCAGATATAAGTTTGTTGCACAATAATAACTCCGTAAAAGAATATAAATGTTATTAAATTTCCAGAGCTTATCGAGGTAAAAATCATTAATCTGTCCTTATTTTTAAGACGCTATGGAAAAGAGATGTTAATTCTATCAGTAATGGCGACAGTTGCTTCCTTTCTAGCAGACGTAAATTTATAGTTCTTAATGCTTACTGAACTCTTCGATGTCTATCATAGTCGTCAAGTGAAAAAGTGTCTTGAATCTTTCTTTGCATACATATTAAAAATGACCGAGTTAATACATTAAGGATCTATTTTACAAGTGAACTTATTCCCTTTTCATCCTGATAAATTTTTAATTACTCTTTGCAATATGAAAGTAATGTGTAAAAGTTATCATGTTTCTAACTATAAATCCATCCCCCCCCAACTTGAAGTTCTAAGGAATTTTATCTTATATATTATCTCCAATCAGGCTATAATAGTGTTGACAGAACAAGTTTCTCTGCCTATAATTTACTTGGAATTTATTATTCAGTTAAGGTATTTAATTTATAAAGACTTCAAAGTCAAGCTCCTTAAGCTATTAAGACTTATCATGCTTAATAGAAAACCTTATTGGTTTACTAAATAAATATTTAAAGGAAAAAGGCTAATGCTAGCTATTAATTCTTGCACATGATCTAGGAACTAAGAATCAAAATCATCAAAGAATTATTAACAAATACTCATGAATTGGAAAATAACTGGAATACCAAATAGGTTTCCTCTCTGTATATTATATAAACAATAAAGGATTACAATTTCCATGCATAGCAATAGCTTAACTCCATGAAGAATTCGAATACCTAAGGGACAATTCGAATTCGGTGAGTGAGTCTAGCTTAACTGACTCTTTGCCATGCAATCTCACTTGGTCAACCACTTGACCAAAACCCTAATTGACTCACCAAACCCTAACTGAAGTTGGAGTGTAATAAATGACTGAATCTCAACTGAAGGAGATCAAACACATGTCATAGCAATCCAATCATCAAGTGCTAGTACTGCATGACTCCAATAAACCTTGATGAGGTTAACTGAAGCTGAACTGACCATCAGAAGTTGGTGGAGGCACCTTGTTCACTCCAGTTCATTAAATAATAATAAATAATCATTAAATAATATATTTAATGAATGGAGGTGCCTTAACTGACTGTAACTGATTTGTTGAACTGAAAGTAACCACCAGTTAGCAATTAGGTGCATTAATGTCACACAGATCACCCCTGGAGTGCTCCAGTTATCCTCCTTGACTGTAGGTAGGCATGGGTATGACTGGGATGATGGTAATTTAATTCTCCACTGATGTCAATTAAACTTAGGATAGTGGTTTAACTAGGCCAATTTGACCGAAAGAGTGTGTATGATGGTAGATGTCTCCAACATCCCCCCTTAAGCTATACTCAGGAAGAGTTAGAAAACATAGATGCATAAAATTCTAGGGCCCTAGAAACTAAGGCCATAGGTCACCCTGTGCAATAAAGTAACTGCTTAATATAACCAAGGAAACGGGAAAAACCTCATGGGAAAAATACCCCCCCCTCAAACTAAGCAGTAAATCAAGAATTGGTTCTTCTATGCAGCAGCATCCTGAGACTGTGCATGTGAACCTCTGAATCCAAACTAAATGAATATGTCTGGAGGAAACTTCCACTTTGGAAGAAGAACAATGCACTCAACTGAATCAGAAATATAAACAGCTACACGGTGAAAACTGGACCCATGTAGAGCAACTGAAGTCATCTGAAGAGAGAGCAAAGGTTCTTGAGGATTTGAACCATGTGTGGAACACTCAAGAAACTGATATGTTTCAGCCTTGAATAGCAAACCATGAGTTGTAAAATCAGCCCCAAATCTTAGGAGCAAGTGTCCAAGCGGATGCAAAATGTCTTCCTCTTTACTAGTTCTGTGAGGAGATGAGCTTGTGACCAAAGGTAGAGAATCCCTGGGACTCTGGAGAGTGAATGCTTGAGCTCCATAATCTGATATAGCTTCAAAAATATCTAATGATTCACAAAATAAAATATCAGCAACCTCATAAGAGGAAACTAACACCAAATCCCCATCAGCAAAATTGAAGAAGAACTGCGGTACTTGATTTTTCACACCGGAATCGGTGAGAGAAACTACAAGCATGGCTGAAAGATATTGGATTTTAAAATATGAACAAAATAATATCAGATCAGAATGTAAATCAGATCTAAATAAGTTCACAACATATCCAAAACTATGAAATGAAATCAAATCCCCAGCAGCAGTTTTGAAGGAGACTTGCGGTACTTGTTTCTTCACACCGTTGATGAGAACAGCTACAAGCAGTACTGAAGGTTTATGAATCTGAAATTTTGAACCAAGCAATATCATATTAGATCCAAATAAGATCATATCAGATCCAATAAGGTTCATATCAGATCCAAAATTATGGTCAACCGAGACGGTAGATGCACAGTTTTCTTCTTCTTCAAAATTCTGAATTTTGGTGCATGCAATCCCGCAGGAATTTGCTGGAAGATCTAGATCATGGGGAGTGAATGGATCACTCTGGTAATCTGATATTTCTTCCAAAATATCCAAGGTATCACATATTTGCACACTAGCAGCAACATTAGAGGAAGAAAATTCAATTTTCTTCTCACTTTCGGAAGCAATTACTGGTAAATTTTGCATAGAATTCAAAGGAAAATCACCGTTGAATGTTTGCATGGAAGTGTAGCAACATTTTTATTCAATATCAGAGATTTGAATGTCTTCTTCTGTTTCAGCAATATGAGAAGATGAGATATGAGAGATCTCATGAACTTCCGGAGCATCAGGAGAAGGAGTCACTTCATGGAGACTTTCTTCAATTCGAATTGAATGTGTAGAAGATTCTGCTTCATCTTCATCTTGAACAACTTCATCAGAGAGAGTAGAGGCTGAGAGTTTTGAGTGAAGTACTCTTGTGGTGCTGGCTGTGATCTCCAAAGTACTATTATGATCCTCATTGTGCTTTCCAAAGGTTCTATCCAATTGTGTCCAGAGTTCCTTTGGGTATCCAGGAAAATCAATAACAAAGTACAAGCTATCATCAAGGGCCAAAGCTATTGATCCAAAGCTCTGTCACTGTCATTTAGCCAGTCATTCTCATTCTCATAAGTCTCTCTTCCAATTCCAATAGACACCTCATAGAGACATCGTCTCTTGAGATATTCAATCATCTTCAACTTCCATTCTGAATAGCTTGTGAATGGGGTGAGAGGAGGGATTGATGAGTCCATTCGAAGTTGTACCGGTTAAGACCTGCAAATCAAAACAAAAAGGGCAGCGTAAGGTCGGACATCCTGCACATTTAGGCTTTCATCACACCCAAGCATAGTCAATCAAGCAAGCTTGATCAACAAGTTCTTTACTTGGGGTATTAAGTGGTAAGCCTTGGCTTCTGGTGCAGTGTTGGATTCTTGAGCTATTGCTCAAATTTCATGGAGAAATCTGTCAAAAAGCTTGTTCTTGAGAGATTGATCTTCGTCCCGCCGCATGCTCTGATACCATATTAATTCTTGCACATGATCTAGGAACTAAGAATCAAAATCATCAAAGAATTATTAACAAATACTCATGAATTGGAAAATAACTGGAATACCAAATAGGTTTCCTCTCTGTATATTATATAAACAATAAAGGATCACAATTTCCATGCATAGCAATAGCTTAACTCCATGAATAATTCAAATACCTAAGGGACAATTCGAATTCAGTGAGTGAGTCTAGCTTAACTGACTCTTTGCCATGCAATCTCACTCAGTTAACCACTTGACCAAAACCCTAATTGACTCACCAAACCCTAACTGAAGTTGGAGTGTAATAAATGACTGAATCTCAACTGAAGGAGATCAAACACATGTCATAGCAATCCAATCATCAAGTGCTAGTACTGCATGACTCCAATAAACCCTTATGAGGTTAACTGAAGCTGAACTGACCATCAGAAGTTGGTGAAGGTGCCTTGTTCACTCCAGTTCATTAAAATAATAATAAATAATCATTAAATAATATATTTAATGAATGGAGGCACCTTAACTGACTGTAACTGATTGGTTGAATTGAAAGTAACCACCAGTTAGCAATTAGGTGCATGAATGTCACACAGATCACCCCTGGAGTGCTCCAATTAGCCTCCTTGACTGTAGGAGAATGCTAAGTTAGCCTCCTTGACTGTAGGTAGGCGTGGGAGTGACTGGGATGATGGTAATTAATGCTCCACTGATGTCAATTAAACTTAGGATAGTGGTTTAACTAGGCCAATTTGACCGAAAGAGTGTGTATGATGGTAGATGTCTCCAACACTAGCATGTAGGGTATATGCCATAAATTGTCTTTAGGAAAATTCTTTCATGAACATCAACTATTATATCTTTAGATAGAGTTATAGTTGGTTCAAAGAATTGAATGTCATTTTTTTTATAATAAAAGGTGTCATAAGTTAAACCATCCCTCATGAATATTTAATATTTTATCCTTAAATTAAAGATCTATAATCTTTTTATTACATGACTCCCTTACCTACTTTACTTGTGTATCGTGCTAGGTCAAGTATTGTTTAAACAATGTCTTCACAAAAATAATAAACGTTATTAACTCCTTTCATAACATATTTCAAGACTTTACTATTACCAAAGTTGTAATTGTTTGGGGTAAATGTTTGCCATTGTATAATGATGGGTCGTAATTACTTCATGCCCTTAATAAGCTTTTATAACATAGTATTTAGAGTAATGATTATGTTGTTACCATGCTACCTATAATATAGGTTGACTTCAGACGATGGTTATGGTGGAACCTTCGCCAACAGCAAAATGATTGGAAAGTAATTTACTCAAGAGTTCTCGCTGGGACTATAGAAAAATGCCCACTGCATGCAAATAATTTCTTGAGGACGTGGTGATACTATAGCCAAGTATTATGTGGTTAAAAGGCAGCTCATAACCCTAGTTTCATCATTCTCTCCGTCGTTCCTGGCCTTTAGCTGCTCTGCTACTGCATTCTACCTCCGTGTCGATTTCTGTAATTAGTTTGAGAGACAGACACCAAATCTTGCTTCTGGCCTTTCGCCCCTTGTAGCCTACTTGATTCTGCATCTTGTGAGCATGCCCGAACCCTCAGAAGAGAAGCACTGTATATAAATTTTGTTGCTTGGGTCATAGGTTAGTGGTTCTTTCTCCCGGGTTTCATTCTCCTCGCGGCTTGCTCCTCTCCGAACATATTTAGTTTGCAAGTGTCTTTTCTTCTGCGGCTCACTAGTGAGTGTTGTGACTCCCCCTCTTAAGTTCTGGTTTGGCATTGGGGTTTCATCGCTGGGTGGTTTCTTTGGTTGGAACAGTGATAGCTCCAGTGCTTTCTTGCTTGGCTTACTGCTCTTACACTCAGTCGTTGTGGCTGTTGACTCTGTTAGTAAACTCCTTTTACTTTTTGCAGCAATGAAGGGTTTCCTTCTCCTCGCACTGGTGGCTGCTTTACTACTCGTGGGTGGTCGTGCTTCAATAAAATTCTAGGTAAGGATGTTGTTAATCCTTCCATTACTTCGCAGTCTTGTTTTAATACATAAATGTTTATTTTGTAAACAAGGTTTTAATATTATTATTCTTCTTGTTAACAGGTGTCGACTCAACCTTTTGTGTAGACAGAGCAAGACTGGAATAGCTGCTAGCTTACAGTAAGCCTTGGACTCTCCATGGCTGTTCTACCTTGTCCAATCCTTTATGGGATATTTATGGGTTGGTCGCCATGGCTTGTATAACCCTTGCGGTTTTTGGTTTACCTGGTTACTGAGTTCATTGTTTTAAAGGATGTTTAAACCCTTGCTTTATGCAGGGTTCTCCGGCTTAGGCCGTGACTGTAAATTTGGTTTTGTTCATTTACTGTGTAAATATAAATGAAAGAGAAGAAAGGCTATTTAAACCATAAGTTGTTAGTTTTATTAGAAGCCGATGGAATTGGAAGAGCTTTAGACTCTTTGATTATTTCTCTGTTGCATATTTTGGATTAATAGGGTTTACCCTAACTCGACGATATTAAAAGTATTTACAATTTCTTTAACAAATATGTTATCTACAATGTAGTACTGTGTTTGTTTACTAATGTTGTATAAAAGTTGGTTAAGCTCGATGAAACGAGCATAGTTATATTCGGTTAGTTAAATTCCTATGTTTTAATGGAATTGAGTTTTACCCTGTAATATTATTTAATTATCAAATGCTAGGGTTTCTGTACATTGTTTTTATATTAGATTACTTCATTATAAAAGAATTTATAAATGTTGTTAAATAACTTTTAACCTTCAGAATAGAAGGTCTTTATGTTTTTAATGATGTACTTATGTAACTGTCAGTTACATCCTTGAGTACAGAATTTATATTTTATATACTAGTTTACTATTATAGAATGAGAACATTACTTTATTTACATATTATTACCGTTACTATAAATATACACATTATCTATGTAATTAGTTTGTTTATAGATATAAAGTAATAAAGTGCTTTGTCATTTTAATCCTATACCATCTATACTAAATATTTTATATGAGGTCCCTTCAGTATTTTGTATTATTCTATTTAGGTTATAATACTAGTATTTATAATATAACAGAAAGAATAATACTATCTATGTTTTGACCTGTAAACTATATGTTAGTATTTGTTTAAGTTTCTAAAAGGTAGGATAGTAGTTACATAACTTATTTAAATTTAGTTAGATAAAATGAAGAAGTTATTTACATTGTAGTGTAATTAAAAATCTTACATCTATTAGTTTTAGCTCTAGAAATAAATCTAAAATAAAACAATCTATCCTCCCTCACAGTGCGAATGTTATAAAAGAAGAATACAATAATTCTTATTCTATACATAAAAGAAATAAACTGTAGAAATACATGGCATTCTAAAAATAACGTGATACTACATATTTTAACTTTTATATATACTCTTCTTTTGTTTCAAGTAGATAAAAAGGTTTCGAAAATGAATACTGTAAAAGGAACTGTTCATTTACCAGACATACTACTAACAGTAAAAAGATATAACTTCTTTCTTTGATTCTAAAATCTGTCATTCATAGTCTATGTGTCTAACCCTAATCCTTCTCCATACATAGAATGCTATTTCTTCTGATAGTAAAATAAAAATAAACCTTCTCTTAATCAAACTAACATTTTATTCTATAATTGCATCATACTTCCTTTATCTAATTTCACCACCTGTGCTGGAGTACGATCTAGATCACTCTAGATGAGGAAAAACACAGGTAGGGTTTGTTTCTCATTAAACACAATTTAATTACTAAACAAATTGAGTTATCCTATCCTCTAAGCTTCTACATCATAAACTGCAAATGCATCATTCAATCATACATAGATAATAACACAGAAATTAAATAATAACAGAACCTGTTCTTAGAGATTGGTCGACAACAGCAATGGGAGGCCGTTCCTCCCTACCAACTCTTGGAGAGCACTCAAACAGAGACTCCTCAGGACCCCCGAGCTTGCTCTGGTCTCCCTGGCTGGAACTAGGTGCAGCAATAATCAAGTACCAGTCTTGAGACTCAATACCAATCCTGAACTTATCATTCAATTCTCTCAGCTTAGCAAGCTGTATCAGACCAAGTTACTGCAGTTTATCTCTCAAAACACCTTCCTTACAATTTTCCCCTTTTCCCCAATGAATTCCTTGAAGTGCATTCCACCTGAATGATACTTCTCCTAGAAAATATCTGAGCAGCCTCAACTCTCTACATTGGGTACTTTTAAAAGATTGCCTAGGTCTTTTTGGGTTAGTTGTCATTTATTGAGCCACCTGCTCTGACCCCACTTTCTTGGGGAATCATGACCCCAAATGTAGGGAAGTTGCCACCTGCAACATAGGAAATGTTTCAGGATGCTGCCACTTTTATTTTGCTCTCCACCTAGTTCCTTCCACCAGTTTGACCAGTAACACTCTTATTAAAAGCTCTCCCAAGTTGTTGTCTCCACTTTTTATTTATTAAAAATAAAATATTCAAAATTACATTCCACTTCTTTTGACTCTGCTAAGTCATCAATTCCTACTTAGCATTAAATTTAACATAATGTCTTAGGAAATCAAATTAAAACAATTAACATTATTTTACAAAATTGGGGTGTGTGACACCTAAGGTATAAACAAAAAATTTGTTGTTCCAGAAATAAGATTGAGGTTTCTTTATACGGAAAAACCCTCATAATTTATAAAGGCTACATTAAAATGACGACTCTTTCCTATTCCACAGAGAATCAGAGTTTACTAAAGGAACTATGGACAATGCAGTCAATCAAGTTCTTGATCAAATTAGTTGTAAACAATAGATCATTCATGTTTGTACTCAAAACACCCTCTTGAATATTGTCGAGGAGGTGTCGATCCAATACCTTTTAAGGGAAGCCATCGTTACATCTTGATAGAATTATTAAGTCCTGTAGTATTGTTGTTTATTAATGCTTTATGTTGTACACAAGAGATATAACATGGCTCGATAGGATTCTTGCAGACTGGCTAAGCAGGGTCCTTGAAACTGTGTTTTAATATGACAAAGGAGAAAAAATGCATGAGTGGAAAATACCAGGTTTGAAGAATTAGATGGTAGAGGCATTTGCGGATTGCATAGTATAGAGGGAGATAAACCTAGCAGCTATTGAATCCCTAGTTTTCGGTTCAATATTTCACTTCTTGGATCATGCCTCATATTAGATACTGAGAAAGAAGCAGTTGCAGGAGTCATATTCGTATGAGACACTAACTCGTTCAGATTGTGCATATATGAATATTTCTTCATGACCCTAGCCATTTCTGATAGTTGATCAAAAGATTCATGATAGCTAGAGTTGTTGCCACGTTAATACTAGTGTATATGGAGTCTAGTCAAATTGGACATAGATTCCATTGACGTGGAGAATCGTGACACATCATGAATTTTCACAAAAGTGCCCCATTCGGTTTCAAATGATCGATGTGGAATATCCTGTATTTATGTAATGCCAATTAAATTAGAGAAGATGGTTTACAAATTCATAGTTTGATGAAATTTTATACAGATACTGATATATGCATACAATAGAGATGACTGCATGGTATGATTTACAATAATGAACCAACTTTTCGTTTTCTAGTAGGTGATGATAGGATAGTTCATCAGAGGAAGGGATGAGGAGATTTGGGGGAAGGGAGGAGGATGGGGGAGGAGGGAGGAAGAGGGGGGGACACGAGGAAGGGAGGAGGGACGAGGGAGAAGGGAGAAAAGTTCTTCTCCCTTGGGTACCAAAGGGCCACCCCTCATGAGCTGTATGATTCTAAGAATCACACCGCTCGTGAGGGTCAGCCCTTTGGCACCAAGGGAGCGGAGCTCCGCTCCATCCTCCCCCTTCTTCTCCCCTCCTACCATTTTCCATTTCTGTTAGCTAATCAAAAGAGTCATTTTCCATTTTCCATTGCAACTGGATTAATAGAAACCTCTGTTTTGAAGGGTGGAGGACCAGATTATCTAGCACCACTTTGGCACAAAGATATCCTAGACTATGCTAATATGACAGTCGGTCTTTGAATTTTACCTGCTCCAACTTCAAACCTAACAAATTTGTGGATCGCTTTTGATGCCAAGGGATTAAATTCCACAAATCAGGTAGTGCTTTCAAGTTTGATATTTTTTTATTTTTGGATCCACTCACACACTCACATTGAACATGACAAAGTGGAATGTATCTCTTAGCATCTAATGATCAAAGTGCACATGCTTTCTCATTGAATATGAACTTGTATCAATTTCAACTGTATTAAAAGTAAGAATTATATTGTCCTATTTATATTGATTTTAACTATTACTTGAATCAATTAAAATATATCCATAATGGATATACAGTTTAATATGTAGTTTTAGTGGTTATTACACATAATAAAGTGGCAGTTAAAATTTAACTAAACTAATTAAGATAAGATGACCATCACATACATATCAGTTTTATATTCTTATGTTAATATTGTTGATCAACTCAACAAAATCCAAAATCTCAAATAATATCCCAAACCCTCCTTATTTAAATTTTCTAACTAGTTTGAGAATGTGTATTTCTTACTTCATGGTTATAAAGTTTTGTAGCATAGATTAAACAAAATTATCTTATACATTAGAAAACTTATATTATACAATAAGTTGATATTATTATGTTTTAAGAGACAAGCATTGAATGTTTCAGGTGGGCACACAATTGACCTCTCTAGCTGCAATTCATTTGAAAACAAACTATATAACCTCAACACGGGAGATAGAACTGTTGATCTACAACCATGGAAGTGAATTTGGCAAGTAATCTTTATTCATATTTCCCCGTGGTTAATGACACCGTGAACATCACTCCAAAAATTTTCGACAATAATTACTATGTGGGCCTCCAGAACAACAAAACACTCTTCACCTCTAACGTGAGTCTGTACTTTGATTCCACAGATACTAAAGACATCGTGAAAAAATTTGCATCCAACCAGACCATGTTCTTCACAAACTTCATTCTGGTAATGCTAATTAAAATTGAGCAGCTATATGTTCTAATGGGAACCAATGGAAAGATCCGTAAATATCCGTAGCAATTACTCAATTGCTAATTCAATGTCTTCATCCTATCAACAAATTATTGACTCTATCATTGGTCTAGAGGAACGCTCTCCATCTTCACACTATAAATAAACTTTAGCTTGTAGGTTGGAATAAGAATAATATTCATTTTTTTAATAGATAATATTATATGTACTCATGTTTAAATAAAGTTGTTCTTTGAGTGGTCTCTATCTTCACCGTAGAGATTCCATCGACAAGGAGAATCCTGACACATCATGAATCTTCGTAGAAGTTCCCGATGAAATTATATGTAGGTACTGATCTATGCATAAAATAGAGATGAGTGCAAGGGGAAGGGAGGAGATATAAGGGAGCGGAGCTCTGCTCCTTCTCCCTCCTCCCTTCCCCACTGACAGAGATATAATATGAAGGAGTAGTCGTTATGGGTGCATATTTTGGTGCAACTTGTTTTTACTTTTGGCATAATTGACAATGTCCAATTCATAGCATGATGTTCCAGTTATATATCCAAATCCCTCAGTAACAAAGAGAGAATGGGAATAAGCAAAGGTATTTTATATAGGTGCGGATCCGTTTCCTGCAATTCGATATGCACTAGGAGTTTAACCAAAAGCAACAACAGAAGCTAATACAACTAGGTGGAGACTCAATGACTAAAGAAGCTGGTGCAATTGAATTTGATGGACCTAAAGGTTACCTGGATTCAGCTAAAAATCAATTCATCCTTTCACTCCCACTCATTTACTTATTGCACAATCCTCCTTTTTTTACATGGTTCATAGGGTGAGCCTTCAAGGAAAGGTCTGAGGTAGTTACATGGAAAGTTCATGTTCCCTCGGTGTATAGCATGTAGCAGCCACTTTGTTGTTCCATGTACATTGAAAGAACCATACTAACGTGGTATTTCATATACTTCATTTAGAGCACCATCGAAATGAAACAAGGGTGCCCCCTCTCTCCGACCCTCTTAGATATTTATATTGATGAGCTAGAGTCTTTCCTCCATAAGCATATCCATGAGGGTGATGGTTTTCTTATACATCAGGTGTTTACTGGGTGGTCGATCATAGTGTTCTGATAGGTGGGGTCTCTTAATGCTATGTCCTTGGGCTCTAGTGGATTCCTAAGTTATCTAATGTATGGGATCGGTGGGATATAAGCTCCTTGATTGGGTATTGTTTCCCTTTATGAGGGTGTAACTTCCTTGTTCTTGCATTGTTCATAGCTTCACATGACATTTTAGGATAAATGAAAAACACGTGAATTAGATGCCGAAAATATTGAATTTAAATATCCCAAAGAAAACAAAAAAAATGATTCCTCCCAGGTCACGGCTCCTCAGAGTAAAGAGGCTCAAAATGCAATTAAATATGGCTTTCTCTATTACCCAATTGAAACATATTATATAGGTAATAATGGCACAAATAATACTAGTTCTCCTATTGTTGTTGTATATGCTCGTGAAGTAACCAACTTACTTACCAAGGTTCAAAAATCCCCTATGAACTTAATCATGTCATTTGAATTTTCCAAATTACCATTAAGCTAATACAACCATATTTAGAAATGTTTACCAATACAAGGCTTAATTTATGTTCATGATTTTTGAATTTCTTTAAAGGAAAACTAATCTAGGCTTGTTCATTTAAATAAAATCATAGTTTCAACATATTATTGAAAAAAAATATGAAAACTAACGTAACTTGTGAGGGGAAATGACTTCCAACCTTGAGGATCCAAATGTGAATTATTGATTAATACTCTAAATTCAATATATTATATAAAAAATTCTCAAGCTAACAATAATAAATAACCATTAACTTAAAGAGTACACGGATTAACTACACGAGGTGTTGTCATGTAAGTGGCAACAAAAAAATTATACAAAGTTATTAGATGGAAATATATCTAGGATTTATCAAGCATTCATATATATTAAATTTCTTGGAATGTAAATTTTGTTTATCTTATTTTTTAACACCTCAATTAGATCCCTAAGAGGTCGAATTTAAAATACATATATGTTTATATGGATCTACTTATGACTAAACTCCAAATCCAAATTACATGGATATAGAAAAAATATATGATATATGATATGCATGAACATGCATTTAATTAATTCATTAATCTAATTATCAATTATACATTGTATGAATAAGTATTAATAACACAATCTCATAGAAGGGGTAAAAAACACAAATTGTTCATTCAACAAATCAATTACTTTTACGCTAGACTATCAAATGGGTTGAGAGTCGAGTCACAAACATATGATACCATTAAAATAGAAAATTCCTTTCAAATGGAATCATGTAACTCACTTTGGAATTTAGTAAGCTTCCTCCTATCAACCTTGGTATGTATGAATACTAGCAAACCCATTTCTAGTGTCATATGCTAATTTTTCTTGAGCATCCTTTTTTCCTATAACAAATAAAATAATAAGTATTTTTTTTATGCTACAATTTGAGACACCAACAAACTAACTATAATATTACCTAGGTAAATATATTGTGCTAAAGAGAGATGACCTTTCTTTTTCTTTCCACTCCCTTCTTTTTGGACTTGATCCCTAAAGCTAGCCATGTGTTTATCTCATGATCATCGGTAGCCTTGGTTGGTTTCAATTCTTGCAATGGATTCCTTGTGATCTTGTGTGATCCATTTTGCATCAACAAAGCTGTAAATTTTATATGGGAAAATAGCTCACCTTCAAACCACAAATACATTTTCAATTAATAGTTTTACTTGCATACCATTTACTATAATAATTCTTCAAATATAGAATTCAAATGAAGCACATAGTATAATGGTCAGGGACGTTATAAAATGATATAACTTTATAGAAAAGAAACAAGAAATCACATGTCCTAAGACTTATATGTGATGTTTTTTTGGATAAAAAAAAGAAGTAGAGAGAGAGACCATTATAATTGTACCAAATACAATTTTTTTAATGTGATTATATGTCTCACCCAACTTCTTATGAAGAATGGGATACAGTTGCAAAAGATCGTGATTAGGAGGAATAAAAGGAATGTGTGGACTGTATTAAAGTTTAACAACATTTAATATTGTAATAATATTTAAGTTTGTGCAACTTATATGAGTTGAAAAAATCCATAAATAGGCATACAAGGTAAAATTGTAAATAAGACATACTCTAAGTTTTTATATTGTGAATTAGAAGTGATTTTGTTGAAAATGGATTGAGCTTAATTATGTGCTTAATTTAATTTTGTGGGGGGTTTAGGGGATTAGGGTTTTCTTATTTGTTTTATTATATCTAGTCCTTCCTCTGCAGAAAATATAGATTCAAATGGAGTGTCACAATCCATGGATGGATTTCAATAATTTCACTTGGAACATTTCAGATTTTTTTATTAGTATTATGTTTGTAATTGAAACTCAAAAGGAGTTAGTCAAGTTTCGATAGAGAAAATGGTCAAGATAGGTTTCATTCTGCAAGGCGGCCCAAGATCAAAACATGTTTCTCCTCGGAGGCGACATCTAAATCCAACCATGTTAAGGGTTGGTGCATCCCAAGATGGGTGCAATCCACGGGTGATTTTGACAGCTTAGATGCCCCTAGCTTGTGGTTTATCAAACCAAAGACTGGCCCAACAAGTCAAAAGGAATTGCAGTAAAAAAACAATCTAAAGGAATTTTTTAATCTTTATATAAATCATTTTTTCTTGTATGGTCAAATATATGATTTCATTATGAATCACATCATACTTTATTTGATTTTATATGGTTAGAGTGGTGAAATTATTGATGGATTATTTGTTTATGTTTAATATGCAAGTATTAAAAAGGTTGTAATTTATCTCTTGACGAAAAAAAAACATTTTCCAATTTAGGGGTTGATTTTAATTTTTTTGTAAACAGCAGTATGGGATGTTTAGGCCATGTCTCTATTTTTTACCCCGAGAAAAAAAAACGCGTATACTGGTATCAACACTTTTCTATTTGGAGGGTGTTTTTGGTGTTTTTTATTCAAAAGTCGTCGTTTTTATGGCTAGACTTATCGTTCTTAGTATAAAGTTATTGTTACATAGTATAAGTGGTTGAATGATATAAATGCAAATATCCTTTGATGTGATCCATTGTACAAATGAATATATTCTATATATGGCACACTGCAAGTCATTAGGAAAGTTGTGGTTCAAACACCCAAAACAAACAATGGATAATTACACTACGAAGTAAACATAAAAAATTAATTTCATTTTAACGTGTGTGGTAAAATACATAAAAAAAAATAATAAAATCATTTTTTGGAAATTATATGTACCCTTAGAAGGTTGATATGGTCATGTGATTTCTAACCCGTCAACTTTGTGTATGTAGTGAAGAAACATCATAGAGAAGACCTATAACAAGAAGCCACATTCATGCTCAATATAAATTCTTTCACAAAATTAAGATGTTCTTTCTTCAAAATCCATGGGAAATCGCCTTTTTTAAATGAAAAAGAGTTGCCATCCTCTTCTCTATTTTCTTGTTTTGGCCAATGCTTCTTTTTAGTGTTTGAAAAAATAATATATTTCATGACTTTCATTTGTCATTTTTTTTGTATGATATGTGATGCCAAAAATAACATGAAACATTTTTAAATATATGCATGGGATATAGTAAGTGGAAAATCTTAATATGCTCCCAATATGGGAGCTCACAAAATATTGATTTCATGTTCATCCCATTGTCCATTTTCTCTTTATGGGTGTCAAAGAATTCAGCATCATCGAACATAGGCTCTCCATTTGAATCAAACATCTATGCAATTTCCTTCTCCTTCTCTTTGTCATATTCCCTAATCCAGTCCGTCGGTGTCATTATTTTAGGCATTTGGATTCTCTCTTGCTTACCATTGAAAGTAGATGTTTCTCTTCTATAAGGGTGGTTTTCTGGGAGGAATACCCTAGAGAATTCATACACTGGATTTCATAGGAATTTGGACCACGTAGCTTTAATATAATGTCCACAACGTTTTCATCCATAATAACCTTTGTTACAAGATCTTTGATGTTATGGTATACATAGCACATTATCAGTGTTTAAGATCAAGATAGTCGCAATGAATTAAATATGCCAAAAAAATATTGCTTTGAATAAAAAAAAATAAAACAACATATTTACTTGAGAAAATTCCCATCCCCGGATAATCATGTGTGGTGTACACACATATTCCATACAATGTAAAACTCAACTTTGATGGGATGGGTTTTGATACCTCATATAGTACCTGTAACCCTTCCCATAATTCCTTAAACTCTTCGATCAATTTTCATATGTAAACATCATTATTATTCACTTGTCTTATATCAAGGACTATAAGAGCCAACATCAGATGTTCATTCTTTATGGAAAACCATGCGGGGATATTGTTATTGATCACCACTACAGGCCAAACAGTATAGGTGTTGTCTGGTTGGGAATATGGGTTGACGCCATCAATGGCTATGCTCAATCTTAGGTTGTGTACTTCATCCTAGAATTTATGGAAAAATGTATCCTCTATATTCTTCATGGTTATTGAATATGTTGGGATTTGCAATACTCCGTCCTCACTTCGATTTGATGCATGCCATCCCTACAACATAGCTAATTATTTGTAACTAAAGAGAAAAGCTAGCCATGTTTTTATCCCTAAATCTAGCCATGTTTTTATCTCATGATCATCGATAGCCTTGGTTGGATTCAATTATTGCAATGGATTCCTTGTGATCTTTTCTGATCCATTTTGGATCAACAAAGCTGTAAATTTTATATGGGAAAATAGCCCACCTTCAAACCACAAAGACATTTTCAATTAATATTTTTACTTGCATACCATTTACTATAAGAATTATTCAAATATAGAAGTCAAATGAAGCACATAGTATAATGGTTAGGGACCTTATAAAATTATATAACTTTATAGAAAAGAAACAAGAAATCCCATGTCCTAAGACTTATATGGGATGTTTTTTTGGATAAAAAAAAGAGGGAGAGAGAGAGACGATTATAATTATAACAAATACAATTTTGTTTAATGTGATTATATGTCTCACCTGACTTCTTATGAAGAATGGGATATAGTTGCAAAACATAATGATTAGGAGGAATCAAAGGAATGTGTAGAGTGTATTAAAGTTTAACAACATTTAATATTGTAATAATATTTAAGTTTCTGCAACTTATATGAGTTGAAAAAATACATAAACATGCATACATAGTAAAATTGTAAATAAGACATACTCTAAGTTTTTATATTGTGAATTAGAAGTGATTTTGTTGAAAATGGATTGAGCTTAATTATTAATTTGTCACAGTAATCTAGGGACTAAAACACAGTCTCATAAGAGATTTCAGACAATTAAGCATGAAAATGGCATAATGGTGCTACAAAATGAGTAGCAGCTCTGTATAATCAAATGAAGACTGAATAATACAATAAAAATGATCATACAAGATGCATGAATGCCAAGACAATTCGAATTCCCAAGGAGGTCATTCGAATTGAATGAATGGGTGTAGCTTAACTTATTGTAAGCCACAATAACACACTTAGTTAACCAACTAATCAAGTGTCGATTGACTCAACTGAGTCCTAACTGAAGTCGGAGTGCAATGGATGACTGAGTCTAACTGAAAGTAGCTCAGACACATGTCACTGCATGCCAACCAACAAGTGGTAGTGCATCATTAACTCCAATGAACCCCGATGAGGTTAACTAAAGTCAAACTGGCCATCAGAGGTGGTTGGAGGCGCCCCTGTTGACTACCGTTCATAAATATTAATAAAAATAATCAATATAATGAGTGGAGGTGCCTTCACCACTTATCTTAACTGATTGTAACCATCAATTAGCAATTAGGTGCATTTATGACACTTAGATCACTCCCGAAGTGCTCCATGTTTGAAGGAGGAATCCCAGTTAGCCTCCCTGAATGAAGGAGAAGGCTTAGTTGGCCTCCTTGATTGAAGTTAAGTGTGGGTGTGCTCATGCTGATGTCATAGTGTGCTCATATGATGCCGATTAAGTCAATAAAACTTAGGATAGTGGTTTAACAAGGCGAAATTGACCAAATTAAGTGTGCATGGTGGGTAAATGTCTCCAACACCCCCCCCTTAAGCTATACTCAGGAGAAGTAGAAGCATAAAGTGCATTAAATGCTAGGGCCCTAGAAACAAAGGCCATAGGTCACCCTGTTCAATAATGTAACTCAAACAATGCTCAAAAATAAATCTAAGTGAGGAAAAGTGAGAAAACCAAGTGGGAAAAACCCCCCTCAAGCTGAACACTGAAAGTAGTCTGATCACCCTGATGAACTCACCCCCAACAATGAATGGAGGTAATTGAACTTCTTTTTTGAAAATCTCTTGGTGAAGATGTTTGCAATCTGCTCATCAGTCGGGTAGTATTGCAGAATGATGGTCTTGTCATGCACTAATTCCCTGATATAGTGCATGTGTATCTCTACATGCTTGGTCCTCTGCCCGGTAACTGGATCTTTGGATATATTAATAGCACTTTGATTGTCACAAAATAGGACAGTGGAAAAATTACTACCAAGATCAAACTCTGAAAGAATTCCTTGCAACCAAATAGCTTGGATGAAAGCATTCATCGCTCCTCGGTACTCGGCCTCTGCTGAAGACAATGCTATGGCGGCCTGATTTTTGCTATAACATAAAATGGGGCCACCACCATGAAACATGAAGACATATTTGGAAGTATACTTCCGATCAATAGATCACCCGCCCAATCGAAATCTGTGTAACCAACCAGCTCTAGCTCAGGGTCTACAGCATAGTGAATGTCGTAGATCCTGGTTCCCTGAATAGACTGGAGGATCTTCTTGGCTGCCTTCCAATGAATATCATGGGGCTGCTGCATGTATCTTGACACAGAATTCATGGAATAACATATATTAGGCCAAGAATGAGTCAAATACAACAAGCTACCAATCAGCTGTCGATAAATAGTGCAGTCCATGGGAGGTGTGATTTTTCCTTCTTCAAGGTTGATCCCTGAAAAGAAAGGGAATGGATCATCCTTACATTCACCCATGTTAAACTTGAATAACAGGTCTGATATGTATTTGTCCTGAGTGACCATTATCCCATCAAAAATTTTCTCAATTTCGAGCCCCAAATCGCTCATTTCAAATGCATTGTGGAGAGCAGTTTTGATGACTGAAATAGAAGCAACTATGCTACCTGTGATCAGTAAGTCATCAACATATTAAAAAATAATAATCAAATGACCATCAGACTGTTGTATATAAACATTTGGATCTGATCTACACCTTTGGAATTTTTGCGAGAGAAGGAAGGCATCCATTTTGGAATACCACTCTCTTAGGGCCTGTTTTAACCCGTATAGTGACTTCTTTAGTTTGAAAACCAAAGATGGATCAGAAATGTAGCCCTTAGGATGCTTCATGTATATCTCCTCATGAAGATATCAATGTAGAAAGGCAGACTTAACATCCATATGATGCACTTCTCAGTGCTTAGATGCAGAAATTGCCAAAACTAGGCGGATGGAGTCTATTTTTGCAACCGATGCAAAAGTCTCATGGTAGTCTACACCTTGGACCTGGGAGAAACCTTTTGATACCAGACTTTCCTTATATTTATAGTTTCTTCCATCAGCAACAACCTTATTCTGAAACACCCACTTGCATCGAACCAATTTCCTCTCCGAAAGAAGAGAAACTAGTTCCCAAGTAGTGTTTTTCTGAAGAGAATTCATCTCTTCATCCATGGAAGCTTTCCATATCGGATCCTTCCGAGCATGGTAGTAAGACTAAGGGTCTGAACTTATCATAAAATAACAAGATTCAGACAGCAAATAATCATGACAAGAGAGCGCAATACCTTCTCTTTGGAAATCAGACCGGTTTCTCCTTGGATCATCTGGATTTCCAATGTTATCACCTACGGAGGAGAGTGTCTGTCGGGCCCAAGTTGGGAGATGATTTTGTACTTCAGGTTCTTATTAAAAATCTTATGTTTGCTGTACAATGATATCAGAAATTATAGGATCCAAATCAGGTTCATCACCCCCAATTACATCATCCAAATATTCAGTAGAATAGGAAGGAAATTCAGCAGTTTTCTCCTTCACTAGTTCCACCTCCTGAAGAGGCACATTGAACATGACACTCCTTTCAATGATGATCTGTTTCATTTTGATATCCAACAGATTGAAACCTTTATATTCATCAGGATATCCAATAAACAGGAATTCTATGATTTGCGGTTGCAAAGCCCTCCTTTTATCAAGTAGAATTTGGGCCCATGCAGTGGACCCAAACACCCTAAGATTTAACACATCCAGCTTGTGTCTGAAATATGATTTGAAAGGGGTCTTCCCTTTCATGAATGAGTGTGGCACTCTGATCTAAATATAGGCTTCAACATGCATGGCTTCAGCCCACAAATTTGCAGCCAACTTCTTTGATTCCAACATACAGGTGGTCATCTCCTTGAGAGACCGATTCTTCCTCTCTGCTACACCGTTCTGCTAGGGAGTGTAGGGGACTGAATGCTAGATATGAATACCACTTTGGGAACATATATGCAGTAACTCATTACTGACATACTCCCTTCCATTATCAAATCTTAAAATCTTGATCTTTTTTCCAGATGCATTCTCAATCAAGGCCTTCAATTCAGTGAATTTTTCCAAGACTTCCGACTTCTTTTTGATAAAAAAAGACCCATGTGTATCTAGAAAGTCATCAATGAAAGTCAGAACATACCTTGATCCATTCATGGATGTGATAGGCATGGGACCAGTGATATCAGAATGTATCAGTCCCAAGATGCATGATGCTCGGCTTGCCTTCCCCCGATCAAACTTATGCTCAGGGTGCTTTCCAACAACACACTCTTGCAAATTCCAATGGTAGCTTTGATGACCGGGAGGCCTTCAACCATAGAATTATTCTATAATTGCTGCAAGTATTTGAAGTTCAAATGGCCAAACCTCTCATTCCACAGCCTACTAACTTCATTTCCATGAGTCAGCAATGCGGTGGGATTTGCATCCACCACAAAATGGGAGAACTCGTAGGCTTTTGCATGATGGTTTGCAAGGCCTTTTGCTACAAGTTTTCCGGATGCAAGTTCTTTGATCTCTACATCATCAAGGCTGAAGGAGACTCTCTTGGGTACTCCCGTATGTGTCATTTGATAAACACTTAGGAGTTTTGATGCAAGAGATGGCACATATAGTAACATTGGAAAAATAACCATGCTCAAGATCTACAGTACCTTGTCCTTCGGATATGATTGTGGAGTCATCTCCCATGTGGATGCGAATGGATTTTTCGGTCTCCAAAGATGAGAAAGAGTCTCTTTCAGTCATCATGTGATTCGAATCTCCAAAATCTATCAAGAGTGCTTTGGACTTTGAAGTGCTTGCCATGAGAGCATGACCTGTTTCATGTTGTGGTTCCCTAGCTTGCTGATCTCTCCTCCGAAAGATTTCAAGAAGATTGATGTGATTTTTCTCAAGAAGAGAAGTAGCTTCATCAAGTTTATTTTTAATGCAGGTATTTTCAGGGTGGAATCCATTCCCGCAGTATGAACACTTGAATTTTTCCTTTCCATGATGCCCTTTGCTTTTGTTCTTCTTTGAGCTGGAAGGATCTTCATGCTACTGGTTTTCAACTTTAGGCTTAGGAGCTTCGAATTTGGTTTTTGGGTTCTTCTGCTGCTTTCCTTTACCCTTTAGAACTTTGGGCCCTGAGACATAGAGGGCTTGATCATAGGAGGATCTAATGATCGGTATCTGGACAAGCTTATCATGTTCACTTGTTAGGGACTCAATGAAGGCATTGAGTGAAGGCATCTTCCATCAAGGGGTTTGTTACCACCTAAGTTGTACTTAGTGGTTTTTTATCAAGTGAGCCTGGTGAACCAGACAAAGATTTTTTGTTCGGACTTCAGAAGACCTTCGGAAGTGCTTGTTGTACTATATCACATGTGTATACCCCCTTGGGGGAGTTGTAATAAATGTTCTAGCATGATAGTGTCTGTAAAAGACTCGGTCTCATAGACTTTATGTGTCAATCCGATCAGCCCAGGGTGTTTTTTCCCTTGGTTATTATTGGTTGTTGAATAAATGACTTATAATTTCTGAGTTTTTCACTCAATACCTCCAAAGTTGGGGTGGTCGGCTTGGCATTTAGGCCTATTGAGGTTATTAGAGTCTATGTGGCAATGTATAAACATGCTAGGCATTATGGTTGAGTCATATGAACATGTCTAAGTCCCCCTAGGTTTTTTAATTTTTTTTAATTTTTTCAGTGTTTTTTATTAAAATTTAATTTTTCCAAAACTTAGGCTATTTTTTTAATATTTTAATTGGAAAAATTGGTTTTGTAATAAAAGTGGGCTCAGAAGTTAGATTCAGTCATGTAGGTGCTCATTTTCAAGCTAAGAGCACCCAGTAAACCTATAGACCCACTATTTCCTAGTTTTGAGTGATTTTCCATCACTCAGGTCATAAAGCCCAAAAAAATCAATTATTGATTATTTTAATTAATAAATTGATGAATAATGGAGTAAATCCTAAATCCTAAATCAGTGGATTCTCAACCGATTTGATTGAAATCAATCTCATCGGCACCAGATTGACTGGATCTGACAAATCCTTGACTGAAGGAGGTGATCTGGGTGGATCCAGAGTTGAACTTCGGCTTCCTTTATGGGGAATTTTTCCCTCCCTCTCTCCTCCACATGTGTGGGCTCATCTGGATGAGTTTTGGTGGATGCTTCAGTCAACAATTTGAGGTGTCAGTCAGATCAGCTCTCCAATTGACAATCAGAATCAATAGAAGCTCAGTTCAGCTTCATATTAGGCATTGATGGACTCTCCTTCAGCTACAGTGGTCTATCTCCTTGGGATTTACACCCCCTCTGGGATGGGGTATCAATTTTGTGTGTAAATAAAGCATGGCTGCCTCCTTTCTGAGTTAGTAAGAGTTGGATTGAGGAGCTTTTGCTGTTGTAATATTGTGTAATATCTTTTGCTATTGGAATAAAGTGAAGATTTTGAGGCAAGATGGTGTCATGTCATTGTATGTGTGGATGAGCATTGCCATGTTTTACTAAGGTAACTTGTATCTATGTTCATAATTTGTTGATTATTTGAGGATTCATTGCTAAGATTGATAATAAGTTTATTATAATATTGATAGGAAAGGAGTTTGTTAATAAGTTTATTGGCCATCTCTTTCCTTTTTGATGCATGTTTAGAGATCCAGATTCGGCATGTTTTATAAGTTTATATGCATGTTATTCTAAAATCTCTATGTATGTATTAACCGAATCTCACAAGTATTTTGGCAAGTCTTTGGATTCAGTTGCAGGTTCCTAGCTTGGAGAGGATGTTGATCTAGTTTTCTTCTTCACTCTCTCCAAAACCATTCAAAGGCATAGTTCCTCGACATTCCACCGGAAAGCTCCACGGTTGATCTTCAAGGCTTCCAGGAACAAACGCTCTTCTTTTCCTCTTCCTCCTTCAATTTTTTCCAAAATTAATCCGGTTACTTGTTTGCAGCTTTAAAATTGTTTAGATCTATCGATTTCAAATTTTATTTTACATATATCTTGCTACCTTAAATCTCATAAACTAGATCTCATTCCTAAAAGAAAATTTACAAGCATTCTAGATCTAGTTTTAGGGAAAATCGTCATTTTTTAGGGCTGTGAAAGTAGATCTAAAGCTTGTTGAATGCATGGTTGTTTCCTTAGAATATAAAAATTTATATTCAGAAATTTAAGTGCTTCATATTGGCTGCCCTCAAAGCAGGCCAAGATCCCAAGGAAATCTTGCTTTCCTTGGTTCCTTTTCCGCTTCTTTAAAAACTAGTTTTAACTTAGAATTTTTTGGTAAGAAGTTTGTTCATCCAAAAGTACTTTCAAAGTAATTTTGGGAATATTTAACTGTGATCAGCTTTCTGGTTTTTAGTAGGTGTAATAGAAAAGAGGAGGAGGCGCTGTCCGAAAAGCATTTTTGGAACATTCGAAACCCCCCAAGGGGTCTCCGTCTTCCCAAAATTTCAATTTTTTTGCAATTTGTAAACCTTTGGTCTCATTCCATATAAGGACCAGGTGAATTAATTTCAGTTTGCTGATATTGTAATTTCTGCTAATAAAAAGAAAAATCTTTTCGAATAGGCTCTTTCAATCCTATTCACCATCCCCCTTGGGGGGATCCGCGTCCGTTTCATTTTTTTGCATTTTTCCCTTTTTTATGTTCTAGTTTAGTATTGACATGCAAGATTGTATACTTTGATAATATTTTTCATTACTCCATATTTTTAATTCAAAATTAATCATACTACTTACCCCACGACTTCTCGATTGACCCACAAGGGGAAAGAGATGCGTGGTAGGACTAATTAGAAAACCGGTGTTGTGTATCTATGATTCCATTTTCATTAATTGTTTTAATAATCATAATAAAATCCACCCCTCCATTATTCCCTGATTGAGGTCCACTTGGACCGAAAGAGGTTCCTGGAGGTTTTTTCTGTTTAATAAGAACGCCTCTTTTAAAATTTACTAAAAATAACAAAGACTCCAGTGTGTATGCTCTGTACTTGGTTGCGGTTCATCTAATCAGTCAAGCTACATCAAAAGAACTTGAGTGACTAGATTAATTAGTGTTCACTTCCCAAATTGATAAACCATCAGGCGAAAATCCAACGCCTCGAACGAACTGTAAATGGTGGCAAAATACCCAAAGGAGTGGGAACAACTGGAAAGTGACCTCGAGGCACCGATCTATGTCACACCCTGATGGGTGCATTATGAACAATAGTCTTCGAGAATCCATTCCATCCCACAAACACCTTGCAGGTAGCCGTGAAATTTCACTTTTGGATATACTCCAAGTACCCCTCGGGTATATCTGGAGCCCCCTTTTCGCCTAAATTAATTCATTCACATTCCACATTAATTTAAAATCTACCAAGAGACATTTGTAAAACATTCTTTCAAGTGCATGCAAGCACATTATTTTCTCTGTTGACTCCATTTAAGGAACTGGTGATTTACTTTGATCAATTCTTTCGATTATATATATATTGAGTGCCATTACTGTGCTTATATGCTTTAAATCTTGCATCTTGTTATCTTTTGTTTCCACTGGTTAATTTCAAAACTCCTAATTAATATATCACCATCACACTAAGTAATTAGCCTTAGTAATTTAATAGGGTCTACCCCCCTTTGCTTCATTAGGAGTTAGCCTGAACGGAGGAGTCAAGAACAAGGTGACAGCCTTGACTCGAGACATGCCCCCAAGGACACACCGAGTGGCTTGAAGATTTCTGCCACGTAACCCAGGTGTGTGAAAGGTGGAAATAGGGATGTGAGCTTCCCCGCATGGAATGTAGATACAAACACCAAATAATCAGCTCCAAGTTTGGAGAGAATGGCGAGGATGAGCTGATCATCCTCCTTCTCCACTTTACATTGCTTCAATGGTAAGACAATATGCTTGAACTTTGTGAAAAAATCATTTAAGGTCTCGAAATTGGAAGGATGGAGAGACATCAACTCATTTTCAAGATGGTAAACTCTCAAATAATCCTATTTTCCATACAAGGTGTCCAATTTGTCCCAAATTTCCTTTGGAGTCTTCAATCTCGAGAGATGGTAAAGAAGATCTCGGGAAAGAGAGAGGCGCAAGAATCTGAATGCTTCATCTTTCTTGTTCAAGAATCTGGCTTTGTCTATCACATGAGTAGGATATTCTTTAGTTTCCATAGTGACCCGGTAGAGTCCTCTAGCATGTAGTTGGATCTCCATATCTCCTTTCCATGAGTGGAAATTGAACGGAGTCAAGAGTTTGACGAAAGAAGCCATCTCAAACTGTTGTAGCGAATGCTTTTCACCTGTTAAAACATACAAATCACAACAAAAGGGGCACTGTAAGGTCAGAAAGCCTGCACATTTTAGGCTTTCATCACACCCAGCATAATTGATCAAGCAAGCTTGACCAACAATTTCTTTACATGGAGTATTAAGTGGTAAGCCTTGGCTTCTGGTGTAGTGCTGGAATTTTGAGCTTTTGCTCA
Source organism: Pseudotsuga menziesii (assembly GCA_001517045.1). Classification (NCBI taxonomy): domain Eukaryota; kingdom Viridiplantae; phylum Streptophyta; class Pinopsida; order Pinales; family Pinaceae; genus Pseudotsuga; species Pseudotsuga menziesii. Next base: position 296,933 of record LPNX010123080.1, read on the forward strand.
ATTTTCTATGCAAGATATGTCAAAAACCATGTTTTTGAAGATCTGAGCTTCGTCCCACGGTGAGCTCCGATACCATATTAATCTGTCACAGTAAGCTAGGGACTAAAACATAGTCTCATAAGAGATTTCAGACAATTAAGCATGAAAATGGCATTATGGTGCTGCAAAATGAGTAGCAGCTCTGTATAATCAAATGAAAAATGAATAATACAATACAAATGATCATGCAAGATGCATGAATTCCAAGACAATTCGAATTCCCAACGAGGTCATTCAAATTGAATGAATGGGTATAGCTTAACTGACTGTAAGCCACAGTAACACACTTAGTTAACCAACTGAGCAAGTGTCGATTGACTCAACTGAGTCCTAACTGAAGTCAGAATGCAATGGATGACTGAGTCTAACTGAAAGTAGCTCGGACACATGTCATTTCATGCCAACCAACAAGCGGTAGTGCATCATTAACTCCAATGAAACCCGATGAGGTTAACTGAAGTCAAACTGGCCATCAGAGGTGGTTAGAGGTGCCCCTGTTGACTCCATTTCACAAATATTAATAAAAATAATCAATATAATGAGTGGAGACACCTTCACCACTTAGCTTAACTAATTGTAATGATCAGTTAGCAATTAGGTGCATTTATGACACTCAGATCACTCCTGGAGTACTCCTTGTTTGAAGGAGGAAGCCCAGTTAGCCTCCCCGAATGAAGGAGAAGGCTGAGTTGGCCTCCTTGACTGAAGGTAGGCGTGGGTGTGCTCATGCTAATGTCATAGTGTGCTCATCTGATGCCAATTAAGTCAATAAAACTTAGGATAGTGGTTTAACAAGGCCAAATTGACCAAATTAAGTGTGCATGGTGGGTAAATGTCTCCAACATTAATTATGCACTTAATTAAATGTTGTGGGGGGTTTAGGGGATTAGGGTTTTTTATTTTTTTATTATATATAGTCCTTCCTTTGCAGAAAATATAGATTCATATGGAGTGTCACAATCCATGGATGAATTTGAATAATTTCACATGGAAAATTTTAGATTTTTTTATTAGCATTACGTTTGTAATTGAAACTCAAAAGGAGTTAGTCAAGTTTCGATAGAGAAAACAGTCAAGATGGGTTTCATTCTGCAAGGCAGCCCGAGATCAAAACTTGCTGCTCCTGGGAGGTGACATCTAAATCCAACCATGCTAAGGGTCGGTGCGGCCCAGGACAGGTGCGATCCACCAGTGATTTTGACGGATTAGATGCCCATGGGTTGTGGTTTCTCAAACCAAAGACTGGCCCAACAAGTCAAAAGGAATTGCAGCAAAAAAAAACTCTTATGGAATTTTTTAATATTTATATAAATTATTTTTTCTTGTATGGTCTAATATATGCTTTCATTATGAATCGAATCATAATTTCTTTGATTTTTCATGGTTAGAGTGGTGAAATTATTGATGGAATATTTGTTTTTATTAATATGCAGCTCTTAAAAAAGTTGTAATTTATCTCTTGACGAAAAAAAAATTCCAATTTAGGGGTTGATTTTAATTTTTTTGTAAATAGCAATATGGGATGTTTAGTCCATGTCTCTATTTTTTACCCCAAAAAAAAAACGTGTATACTAGTATCAACACTTTTCTATTTTGAGGGTGTTTTTGGTGTTTTTTATGCAAAAGTCGTCATTTTTATGGCTAGAGTTCTCCTTCTTAGTATAAAGTTGTTTTTACGCAGTATAAGTGGTTGAATGATATAAATGTAAATATCCTTTGATTTGATCCATTGTACAAATGAATATATTCTATATATGGCACACCGCAAGTCATCAGGAAAGTTGTGGTTCACACATCCACAACAAACAATGGATAATTACACTACAAAGTAAACATAAACAATTAATTTATTTTAACATGTGTGGTAAAATACATAAAAATAATAATAAAATCATTTTTTGGACATTATACGTACCCTTAGAAGGTCGATATGGTCATGTGACTTCAAACCCGTCAAGTTTTTGTATGTAGTGAAGCAACATCGTAGAGAAGAGCTGTAACAAGAAGGCACATTCACACTCAATATAACTTCCTTCGCAAAATTAAGATGTTCTTTCTTCAAAATCCATTGGACATCGCCTTTTTTAAATGAAAAAGAGTGACCATCATCTCCTCTATTTTCTTGTTTTGGCCAATGCTTCTTTTTAGTATTTGAAAAAATAATATATTTCATGACTTTCATCCTGTCACTTTTTTTGGATGATATGTGATGCCACAAAGAACATGAAACATTTTTAAAAATATGCATGGGATCTAGTAAGTGGACAGTCTTAAGATTCTCCTAATATGGGAGGTCACAAAATATTGATTTCATGTTCATCCCATTGTCCATTTTCTCATCATGGGTGTCAAAGAATTCAGCATCATCGAACATAGGCTCTCCATTTGAATAGAACATCTGTGCAATTTCCTTCTCCTTCTCTTTGTCATATTCCCTAAGCCATTCAGTCGGTGCCATTATTTTAGGCATTTGGATTCTCTCTGGATTACCATTGAAAGTAAATGTTTCTCTTATATAAGGTTGGTTTTCTGGGAGGAATACCCTAGAGAATTTATACATTGGATTTCATAGGAATTTGGACCACGTAGCTTTAATATAATGTCCACAACATTTGCATCCATAATAACCTTTTGTTACAAGACCTTTGATGTTATGGTATACATAGCACGTTGTTAGTGTTTAAGATCAAGATAGTCACAATGAATTAAATATGCCAAAAATATATTTCTTTGAATATAAACAAATCAAACAACATATTTACTTGAGAAAACGCCCATCCCCGGATAATCATGTTTGGTGTACGCACATATTGTTAGAATAGTAGAGTCAAGCTAAACTAGTTAACCTATCTAAGCAACCAACAACATATCATAAAATATAAGAACAGGAAAAGAAGAGGACAAGAGAACACCGATATATGTGGTTCACCGTAATGGGTTACATCGATGGGAAGGTAGTCTTCTATTATCTCTAGAATGTCTTCTCCAATCTTACAAGAGAGCAAAGCACAAATACCCCAAAGAATATAGATGATGTACAACAGTGTCACAATAGTACCACTACTACATCAAGAATACATGATGTGTAGAGACTCACTTCACCCTATTATATACTAAGAGATGAGGAGGAATTACTCTCACATATTGCATGTGGGATAATATAATTCTCCAAAATAACATCTCTTAATACAATACCATGGACAAATACTCTACACAAGTAAATAAAACACCATATAACTATGGGTTAAATGTATTACTCTTTTACATAAGATTGAAGACAACTTCCGACATAATACAAATACATTATTACCTTCCAAGAAATATAATATATTCCAACACTCCCCCTTAATAATGACTGGGAGAAGGGCCCATACTAACACTAAGGAAGGAAGGAGTCATTACTGCTCCCCCTTGATGACAACTTCCCGCATTCCAAGCAAGGAACAAAGATACACAAACTTCTCCTCGGTGAAGGATTTGGTTAAGATATTTGCTACCTGTTGCTCGGAAGGACAATACTGAAGAGAAAGAATACCATCTGCCACAAGTCCACGAATGTAATGAGGGTCAAGGTCGAGATGCTTTGTCTTGGAGTAATATACCAGATTATAAGCAAGCTAGATTGCACCCTGGTTGTCACATTTCAATGCAATAGACGATTTCGGAGCCAAACCAAGCTTTGTAAGAACATGCCGTAACCAAAATGCTTCTTTAGCTACTTTTTTGGCTGCTCTATATTCTACTTCACATGAAGATAAAGAAAGAGTCTTCACCTTCTTGCTCGACCAAGAAATTGGACCTAAACCAAGTTGAAATACATAACCTGCAGTGTACCGTCGATCAAAACTATCACCTGCCCAATCAGAATCTGTGTAACCAGAGAGTTAAACTGTAGTACTACTTGAATAAAAAACACCATAGTGTAATGTCCCCTGTAAATATCTCAGAATCCTCTTGTCTGCCTGCCAATGACTTTCATGAGGTTGCTGCATAAACTAAGAAACCAAACTAATGGAAAAAGAGAGATCTGGTTGGCTCTGAGTTAAATATATCAAACTGCCTACAAGCTTACGATAAAGAGTAGCATCAACAAGTGGTGTGGTACACTCAACAGTTAACTTTACACCATACTGAAATGGCGTAGGAGCAGATTTACAATCACTCATATGGGAACGAGCCAACAAGTCTGTAGCATACTTCGGCTAAGGGAGAAACATACCATCTGCCATATGCCAGATTTGAAGACCCAAGAAATAATGCAATAAACTAAGGTCAGTCACTTTCAAACTGCTTTTGAAGATCACTTTTTAGATTTTGAATTAATGTAAGTTGGTTGCTTGTGATGATTAGATCATCTACATATAAAACAACAATGAGAATATTAGTACCAAAGTTCTTAAGATACAGATTTGGATCAGATATACAACGCTTAAAACCATTAAAAAAATATGTATCAATATTATCATACCAAGTCCTAGGTGCTTGTTTGAAACCATATAAAGACTTGTGTAATTTACATACTAAATTTGATGATTCAACATTAATAAAACTGGGAGGTCACTGCATATAACTTTCTTCATTAAGATCACCATTTAAAAAAGAACTTTTAACATCCATTTGGTGTATTTCCCATTTATAAGATGAAGCAATAGATAAAATGGTTCTTATTGTATTCATTTTAGCAACAAGAGCAAAAGTTTCATTATAATCTATATCTTCAAGTTGATTAAAACCTTCTACAACTAACCTAGATTTATACTTTTCAATCTGTCCTTTTGTAGTGAACTTAGTTTTATAAACCCATTTACAACCAACTAAATTCTTACCAACAGGAAGAGGAACAAGAGACCAAGTCTTGCTCTTCATAAGAGACTCATACTCAGCAGTCATAGCTTGTTACCATTGAGGTTAACCTTGAGCTTTAGCATAAGAGGTAGGATCATCTATGGCCAAAACTTTGGTCATAAGGGAAAAGTTATATCTAGTTCTACGAGGGTCAGAAGGGTTACCGACCTCACTACCTACAAATTCAAGAGTTTTCCAGGCCCAAATAGGAAGGTTAGAGGAAACAGAAGTTTCTTCAGCTTCAGTACATTCAAGTGGAATACTTGAAGAAGAGGTTGAACTAGGATCAACAACAGGCACAGAACTGGAAGAAGAAACTAAAATAGGAGTAACAGGAGACAAAGGGATATTTAGTGTAACATGAGGTTCGACATACTTAGGTGGTGAAGATACTTCAGCAAAGTGAACATCCCTTCGGATGATAACACTCTGAGTAGAGGTATCAAATAACCTGTAAGCCTTAGAATTCTCAAAATAACCAATGAATATACATTTGTGAGACTTGGGATCTAACTTTTTCCCATTTATCATCAGGAATATGAGCCCAACATTCACAACCAAACACCTTAAAGTTACTAATATCAGGTTTTCGACCATTCCATTTTTCCTCGGGGGTAACATGCTTAACGGATTTTGTAGGAACTCGATTTAAAATAAAATTTGCACAACTTACAGCTTCAGCCCAAATTTTTTTATGTAATCCTTTAGAATAAAGCATACATCTAGCCATTTCAACTAAAGTTTTGTTTTTCCTTTCAGCAACACCATTTTGTTGAGGTCTGTAAGGTACAGTCTTTTGGTGTTAAATACCATGTTTGGATAAACGAGGAAATTTGAACTCAAAATGGGCCTTTTAACTTTGATTCAAATAACATGTCATCATGTGTTAGCCAATAAAATTGATTTAAATTTGAAATACCGTATAGGTCTTAAACATTTTTTTAATATAAATTTGGGGATAGGTATCATAAAAAAAACTACTTTTTTTGTTTGTATTTTTGACATATCTCCCCGTGTTTTTGCTCAAATTTCGATCGAGAGAGCTTGTTGGATGCAGAATTAAATTTTGCATCCAACGAGTACCCACTCAGCATACTTTTGATGGAACCCACTACCCCAAAAACAATAAATACCTAAAAAATTGTGATCATGACATCATCATCACATTTTTTAGGTATTTCTTGTTTTTGGGGTAGCAGGGTCCATCAAAAGTATTCCGAGTGGGTACTCGTTGGATGCGTAATTTAATTCCGCATCCAACGAGCTCTCGCGATCGAAATTTGAGTAAAAACACGGGGATATATGTCAAAAATACAAACAAAAAAGTAGTTTTTTTCTTTTCTTCCTCCAAAATTAATAAATATTATTTTATTATTTTAACTATTATTTTATTAATTCTTTTTAGGAGGCCCATTTTGAGTTGAAATTTCCTCTAATGAATGCTTAAAATTCATTCTTAACAAATTCCCCCCCATTATCTGATCTTAAAGTTTTAATCTTCACTTTTATTTTTCAAGAAATAGACCCATGATTTTCTACTAAAGCCATCAATAAAAGTAAGAAAATAGACTGTACGAGATAAATAGGGAACTTCAAGAGGACCAAAAATGTCACTATGAATTAATTGCAAAGGTTCTTTAGCATGCCAAGCTTTACCTTTGTCAAACATTTCTCTATGATGTTTACCAAGAACAACCACCTTCACAAACACCGTTAGTAGAAGAAATATGAGGCAAGCCATGTACCATTTTAGTTAACAATTGCATTTTATCATAATTCAAATGACTTAATCTTTCATGCCATAATTTACTTTGTTCATCAGCGTGGGAAACATAGGAATAAAAAAGTTGTCTTTTAGTTGAGTTAAAACTAGCAAATTTATAAAGACTAGCAGTATGATCAACGGGACCAGAAGAAACTACTTTGAAATTTTGATTGATATCTTTAAGAACATATTTGTCATGCCATGCTTCAAATTTAAACCCTTTTTGACAAGCACGATAAATACAAAGTAAGTTAATGGGCATGTGTTCAACATGAAAAACATCTTCCAATTGACCATTAGTAACATTAACATTACCGGAACCAATTACGGAAAGTTGTTTACCATCACCTATAGAAACTTTCTGAGATATGTGTTTACGATTGTCATAGGAAGTAAATAAAGAGGCATCACTAGTCATTTGTTTAGATGCACCAGAATCCATTATCCATTCCACGTTAGAAGAAGAATTATTAGGCAAAACAACAGATGCACATAAATCTACTTGAGAGTCATTAGAGGTTTTCTTTTTAGCTTTAGCCATTAAACATTTTTCTTTAAAACAATTCTTTTCAGGATGGTTAGTTTTACCACAATGTTTAAAAGGATCATACACTTTCATCTGTTTACTATTTTCATTAGAAGCATGAGAAGCATGTCCAGAATTAGTATTAGAAGGATTAGAACCTTTAACATTATTAAAACTTTTCTTATGATTCTCATTAAGTGCAGTTAGAGCTTTATTAGGTGTGAGTTGTCCTAAAACAATTAACCTTTCTTGCTCATTGATCAACATTTTACAAAAATCATCAAAAGTTTTCTTCGTAGTACTGTGAGACAATTCTAGAGCTCTATTCCTAGTTTGGATGAACATATCAAAACAAGATGGCATTTTACATTCTACAAGAATAATAAGAGCAGTGTCAATTTTCTTTTAATCTTTACCACAACTATTTAATTTCTCATTTAAAGTTTTCAATTCAACAAGATATAACTCAACTCTTTCAAAGTCAACAGGTTCGAGGTCAAAGATCTTCTTTTCAAGATAATATGCAAAAACGTCATCAGATTTATCAAATAAAGAGGAAATAATTTGCCATACCTAAACCGGGTTGTCTTCTGCCTCAATACTTACCTAAAGACTATCTGCAACAGTTTGACCAATGAGCCCCCTTGCTTGATCACTTTTAGCTTCCCATATAGCCACATCATCATCAGCAGTAGGTGTCTTGTGTTCACCATTAACTAGCCTACAAATATTCTTACTCCTGAGAACAACAATCATCTTTCTCTTCCAGGAAAGATAGTTAGAACCAACTAATTCAAGAACAGAAGCTACTTCGGAAATCATAATGAGTGAAATTTTGTCAATAAATAAGAAACCCTGATACAGAAAAATGACTGAAAAATAGTGAAGAACTTGAAAACAGTTACACTTTACTGATCTGAATCTACAAAAGAATAGTTAGAAACATAGTAAAGAAAAGAGGAGAAACTTTCACTTACAACCCTGTGAAACAAATGTGCTCAGAAAATCCCCGTCTTCTGTTCTGGTCACAAAGGTGGATCCAGAATAGTTGTTCCAATTCCAAAAACAGGTTATAATAAAAATTTTGGTAAGAAATGACCAAGTTACAACCCTTTTTATAACTGTCCTTTTTATTACCGAAAGGAAGCCCAGAAATGCCCAGTTTTCTATTCTAGTCACGAAAGTGGATCGAGAATGGCTGTTCCAATTCCAAAAATAGGTTATAATAAAAAAAAGGGTAAAAATGACCAAGTTATAGCCCTTTTGTATAATTGTCATTTTTATTACCTAAAAGAAGCCCAGATATGCCCAGTTTTTTTGTTTTGATCACGTGAGTGGATCCAGGATGGTATTTCCAATTCCAAAAACAGGTTATAATAAAAATTTCAGTAAAAACTAACCAAAGTTACGACCCTTTTTATAACTATCAATTTTATAATGGAAAGAAAGATATCCTTGAGGAGATCCCCGAAATCATGTAGATCTACAGAAAAAACATCAAGAAACCCTTGAAAAAAATCTTCAAAAATCTTACACAACAAGTTAGGATTAGGGTAAAAAAAATGTGGTCAAAACTAATGTTTAAACGCACTACAATGTCATGAATGTTATTACAGATAGAATAAATTAACTTTTTATTATTATTTTAAAAATATATATATTTGGATTTATTGTAATAATTTTAATGGTCTTAAAATGGTTAAAAGTTCATAAAGAGAAAGCTTCATAATCATATGGATCTCTAACTTCCAAAATGTATACCAAATTTGAAAACGATTTTTTCTGGGACAAAACTTTTTTGGTTGTTATCACCCATTGAATGCTCGATTACAATCCAATCTCCATTGATGCTACTCGGATCAGGTTTTGAATTGTTACTTCCTGGACTACGTCAACTTCAATAAGTTCAGCACGTGTAAATATAGGGAGATTAGAGGGGACAAAGTTCTGTCAGGAATTGAAATTGAAATTTAACTTCCTTTACTCGATAGCTTTTAAATTGGCAGGAATTTGTTTTTCCTTGTTTTTTGGTCTATGTAGAGTGCACATATCCTCACTTTGTGATAGGAAAATTCTCCTGCAGAGAAGACACGGTCGTCAGAAAATTAAAACTCTCTACACCAGGATCGAGGCAGTGTTATCAGACTTGTTTTTAAAATCTAGATGCAAACAAGTCCAAGTGATCCATATATCGGATTCACTATCTTGCCACAAGCTTTGTATAAAAGAGACCTGAATATAGCTACACACCACATAATAGCTTATTAAGCACTCTTTCTCTTCTGTTAGCATTTAAAAGTAAATGAAAACTGTATATTATATGAGAAGCATTTTATAAGCCATCATTGAAAGTTGTATCTGATGCTTTATAGAACAGCATTGAATGCTTTGGCACTCATGTTTTGGTTGTATTTGTTTTTATTTTAATGGGACACAAAAAATATTTATTACATTTAATTAATAGCTGAAAAAATCTACATCATAAGTAAATAAGTAAAGTAGCTGACATTTTACACAACGTTACAACATCTCCGTCATAATCCGAAATCATAAGTAAATAGAAGTAAATATTTATAGCCGACATTTACATAAGGAACATGAGGAAGGTTACATAATGTTACAACATGTCCCTCATAATTGGAAATCATAAGTAAATAGAAGTAAATATTTATAGCTGACATTTACATTAGGAGCGTTACATAACGTTACAACATCTCCCTCATAATAAAAAATCATAAGTAAATAGAAGCAAATATTTGTAGCTGACATTTACATTAGGAATGTTACATACCGTTACAACATCTCTCTCATAATAGGAAATAATATTTATAGCTGACATTTACATGAGGAACATTACATAACGTTACAACATCTCCGTCATAATATTTATAACGGGGTAAGCTACCGACGCGACAATTTTTCCCGGCAGCAATCGTCGCGTCGGCACTCCGACCACCGGTGATGCCTCCTCTTCGTTGCCAGCCGCCCATTGGGATTCACCCCGTTAGTCAACTCTTTCCATCACCGTTAGCGCTCCCGCCGTCTCCCTCCGTCCGTCGTCGTCCCCATCCATCCAATTAATTTGCCACCAAACTCCTCCCTGCACAATTCAAACAACCATCCCGCCTCTTCTCTGCATGCCTTGCTCTGCCTTTTCTCGATGCCTCCTCTCTGCACGCCTTGCTCTGCCTTTTCTCGATGCCTCCTCTTTGCGCTCGCCCTCGCCATGGAATGAGTTCATATAGCATTTGAACCTATATTTTAAGCCACCTTGCCCTCTGATAAAGTCACACGGGGAGCCTGCTTCGTGCTATTGTTTGGAACTGTTTGGGTCAAAATTGGCAAGGTTTCAAGATCGGTTAGCTCTACATGCGACATTGGCACGGGTAATTCACTGAGATGCATTTTTCAGTTGTTGCTTGTCTACTTATAGTGTATTCAATTCTGTTGTTTTGGTGAGTTTGAATTTTGTAGCTGGCTTTTCATCTGCGTTGTTTCCCTTGACCTCACCCAGGTCATTACACCTGTAGCTTTTCTTCTTTATTACTTTTCATAAATGCATGGGCATGCTCTTTCTCCCTAGCCCTTAAATACTCGTCGAGCTACACTGAATATATACGATACCCTACTCAATTTTGTTCTTGCATATTTGGATTCGACCTTAATTTGGCAGAAGCATGGCTCGACCTCAGCATATCTCGTGTCTTGATGAAATCTATACGACTCCTGGAGTCTTGCTTTCCCACCAGGAAATAAAGAGCCGATACGCAGCCCTCATGCGAGCTCCAGTTTGAATAGTCATTTGAATAGTTAGTGGAGGAAGGGTGTTAACAGTAAATAATTAATTGCGAAAGCGCTTGTGTGCTTAGCAGGTATTTTGGGGTTGTTACGGACGACTTCAACATCCTGGTCAACCTAAGTGTGGATCCAGCATTAGCTATGAGTAATAAGGATGAGTCACGAAGATAGGGTCAGCTTTGATACTCGCCTTTGAAGGATCTAGCCCCCCATATGGCATTTATTGGGCTTCGCTCATCAGCTTTGAACACTGCTATTATCCAGTAATGGGGAATCTGTAGGGTTTCAGCTTGATGAGTTCTCTGGGCACCGGAAATACTTCCAGAATGCTAAGTTATTTGGGCTACAATTTTCCCAACTTCAGTGACAGAGGAAATAATTGCATAAAACATTTGAACCACCTTTTGAATGTACTATGTTCCGGCAGCTACTCGGTCTCGATCTCTAACGGGATATGAAAGAGGACCTAGAACCACTACTATTAGATTCGCTGCCTGTACCTTCAGAAGCAATCGTAGCCATGCCCTGGATTATATGTTTTCTCTAGCATGGAAATAGTAAAAAGTGCGAATCACTGCCCTCCTTCATTGTCATTACACTAAAGAAATACCGTCAGTAGCTAGAAAATTAATCAGAGAGAAAGGAAAGTAGTAAGGTGAAACAATGGAGGCGACCTTGGAATCATGGCAGGTGCATCATGTACAGATAGAACATCACTCATTGCCATGTTTTGTTCTATGGATAGTTTGCCTGGCTTGTATGGAAGCACTGTTTCAAAGTAATTTCTCATCTCATATCTTCTACATGATGAAAGGAGCATATACAAATTCCAAAATTCCAAATAAAAATCAAAAGCAAAGGAAGGCATTGGAAGTGCAAATCAACATAAACACCCCATGGGGATTTTTTCATGCGGTATCAAACAAAAACCCAAATTTTTGTCCAGCTGGAGGGATCCTAGTGATCTCTGAAACCTACAAGATCTTTGAATGTGGACTTGAACAAGGCTTAGTAAAACTTTGCAGAGATCAAAACAACTCCCATTTTTATGGCTATAGCACATGAAGAAGGCATGAATGAGATTATCATCTACGAGGATTCAGAACTAGTGGTGGAAAGTTTGAATGGAGAAAGCAACCAAAGAAGTCTGGGTCTTCATATAGACCTTCAATATGCAGAATAGATCAAAAACAGTTTTGCATCAATCCATCTCCATCATATCTACTGAAAACATAATCAAGAGTCAGACAGATTGTCTAAACTTACATGTAGCAGAGATCCAGGCACTCTCTCCATGAGAATTCTTCAAAATAGGCTTGAGGGTAGAATCCCATTTTGAGTTCTTTTGGACTTAGATTGGGAAAGTTAAAGGGTATAGGCTCTGATGATCCTTTGTAGCAGTACTCTAGGGAACATTCTAAGCTTTCTTGACATTGTAAATATGGAATGACAGTTGTCTTTTAGTTCTTGTGATATTTGATGATCAGTTTAGGATCTTCCTTATCGGTTGATTTGTAATAGTCTTGATCCTGGTCGTTTTCATTTTCTAACACCCAATGGATTTTGTGATCAACTTCGTTGAGAGATCTAGGCTCACTCTATAATATTTTCTTTATAATCCATGACAAGTTAGCCACTTATGGCCATCCCAAACTTGATTTTCATAACATGACACTCCTAAGAGGTAGAAGCTTCTCACTCATGTCGTCGTCTTCTTCTTCATCAACAAGAGAAAAGCCAAACAAATCTACTTCAAAGGGTGAAATATGGGTTGAGCTGCCATAGCCTAACTGAAGAATGCCCACTATATCATTTAGGTTTACAGAGTGATATATTGAGACCATGAGTACCATGGCTAGCTAATCAAGCAAAGTTAAAATGTAAAAAAAAACCAGAGATATACTGTAATTCTTCTAAATGAAGTGGAAGAATGCAGTTATGGATTTGGAGTTGATATGATTTTTGAACAAGATATTAACAAACATGGACATGGATTTCTTGATAACTCATTTGATTTTGAATTAAATGTTATGTTTGATACACATCCCTTTCTTGCAGCTGAAATAGAACGTACTCTTCAGATTAGGGGTATTTCCCTTGCACATCTCCAACTCCAAAACCAAAATTCTCTGCCCTCAAATACTATACCCTAGCTATTGCACAAATTCAAAATTGTATATCTTAGAGGGTTTTACTGTGATACCCATGGACTTGGGCTTGACACTGTTATTGCATTTAGAAAGGTACAAAAAGCAGCAAGTAGCTTGAAGAAAGTAATACCCAGGAAAACCAACAAGTGCCTCATATCGGATGAGAAAAGGGCTTCCATGGAAAAATTAGAGCATATTCTACTGGAACAGCCTTGAGCTTCATGGATTTAATTGAAGGAAAAATTGAACAATATTCAGTACCTCCCAAACATTCTTTGTTTTCCCAACAAACCAGATAATCATGTATACATTGATGTTGGGGACCAATACTTACAAATCAAGCATTGAGGCTTGGTTCCAGTTGTATTACCCCAAGTAGAGCCATAGATTTGACATCTTTTCCATCGAAGAAAATGGGTTATATGGGGCATGTTATTGCATCATCCAGAGGTAAAATTTCTTCCTTATGCAGCTTGGATTAGCAATGAAAGTCTAACCTTAAGCTTAAGCATAGTCAATGGAGGACAGATTCAACAGAAAACTGGATCATCCCTCAGCCTCCTCAAGTTATCAAGGGTAAGGGGATTACACTTTAGCGGATTAGTAAGCATAGCCGATGGAGGACAAATTCAACAAAAAACTGGATCATCACTCTGCCTTCCCAAGTTATCAAGGGTAAGTTGATTACACTTAGCAGATTACTTGATGAAAACTGTCACTGTAAGAGGACTATTTTGCTGTGAAAATGGATGTTGGTGGTGTTGAATTTCAATTGCTTCCCAAGCTACTCAATACTGGAGCCATTTGCCTTATTGATGAGCTGTTCGAGTGCCTTTACGAGTTTCCACACAAGAGGGAGAGCATATGGGGAATGTTTGTCCCTCTATGGCGTGCTCATAGAAGAGGGCGTTCTAGCTCATCAATGGTGGGGTGATTTCGGTCCTATCAAGGTTAAGGGGATTACACTTAGTAGATTACTCGATGAAAACTGTCACTAAAGAGGACTATTTTGTTGTGAAAATGGATGTTGGTTGTGCTAAATTTCAATTGCTGCCCAAGCTGCTCAATACTAGAGCCATCTGCCTTATTGATGAGCTGTTCGAGTGCCTTTACGAGTCCCCACACAAGAAGGAGAGCATATGGGGAATGCTTGTCCCTCTATGGCATGCTCAGAGAAGAGGGCGTTCCAACTCATCAATGGTGGGGCGATCACATTCGGTCCTATCTAGTATTTTTATTTAAAAAAAGTTAGACACATCATAGACTTTTTGTGCTCATCTCAAACAGCAGTAATATTTTTAAAGGAGTTTTCCTTCCGATGATATAATGATGCAGTCGCTGATGAATAGCATTGTCAGGAGCCTCTGGTGCTACCCTCCATATCAAGTTTTTCCAGGGTAGAATTCACAAGCTTTGTCACCAAAATAGGATTGGATTTTGTTTCGAATCTATTTTCAGTATCTTTTATTAAAGTGTTCTTATTTTAGCTTTGCTTCGTTGGATCAGATCAAATTTATCAAAGATTTTTTTATTTTCTAATATGTTATAATAGAGTATGTTAAATTATAGATAGATGATTTTTTACTGTTTTTTTTCTGAAATTCAACTGTGTGATTTTTGCATGAAATGCCAGATTGCAAAGATTCCTTTTAAATTGGACTTATTATTAGTTCGATATTGCAGAGTATCCTTGGATAACTGGTCAAGTAGAGTGATCGGTGCATAGCACAAATGGGATTAAAGGTGAACATGGCATCATCTGTAAATATTTGAGGTCAGGGGAACCAAATACAATGGCTTCATTTAGCTCAGCATGCGACACTAAAACAGATATTCTGTTATCTTTCTTAGGCAAACCAAAGACAATGGATCACTGGTCAAGTAGAGTGATCGGTGCATAGCACAAATGGGATTAAAGGTAAACAGGGCATCATCTGTAAATCTTTGAGGTCAGGGGAACCAAAGACAATGGCTTCATTCAGCTCAGCATGCGACACCAAAACAGATATTATGATATCTTTCTCAGGCAAACCATCTTTATCTGGATTCTTGGTGGGTGACGAGGGATGTCAAGTGTTGGGAATATTTGCTTTTCATAGTTATCCCAAAGCAAATGGGTCAGCATATTCATCAGCAATCCAAAACACTCTGAGCTTTGCCTTTGAAAATGCTGATGGTGCATTTAACTCGGAACACTCTGTATCTTTCTCCGACAATAAAATGCAGCATCAGCTTTCTCAAAGAGGTAACATTGTTTTTTGTGATGCATATCTATTCCTTCATATTATTTCTGGTTTTTATTTTAATTTTAGGTTTGTGATCTAATGGGGTAGTTTTTATCTTTACCTGCAAGGTCCAGTTTTGGACATCGCTTTGCAGTGACAGTCTCTAACAGTATACAGACTGTATCACAGTATGTGATGTCAATTGAAGAGGGTGGAGGCCAGACACAAAAGGAAGAAACTTCTAGTCCAAGGTACCTAATTGCACACAAAGAGAATCATACAATAGGCGTGGGGGATATTGAGCAGCTGGATCTAAAGGTTTCAAAATCTATAATACAATGGGATTCATGTACTCGCTTGTCTAGTGCCACCTCATTTCAATCTCCATTAGTGTGTTGAAAGCTTCTGCAAACATCATCACTGTACCATTGGAAATCAAAAGCATAGCTTCGAAAACCTAATTATTATTTTACCTTTTGAAGGGTTGTTTGAAGGAGTTTTTAACCAGACCTTTGGCAATCTGTTACTCCCAATATTTAATTCATGAGATATATTGATAAACTAATTTGTATTTTTATGGGTTGTATACTGCACAGTATTATGGTAAAGTTCAATGGGTGTCTCGTGGAGATCTCTTCATTTTACAGAGTAAAAATGCTTATTTTTATGAGTGGATAATATAATAAAATATCGAGCATACCTATATTTTTATGTATTATAATTCGAGAATGAGATGTGAGATCTCGATTGTCTGCATTCAGGTTCGAGCATACCTGGGACTCTCTTCTGCATTTAGACTCCTCATCTGGATTTTCTATTGCAATGTCACCAACAACCTTTCTAGTTCCATTTCTTTCTGCCATCATCTCATCTCCCATCATCTCAGCCCCAACTTGGCAGTGAACACTCTTTCCATACAAACCAAGACCCTTGTTAGCAACCCATCTCTCCTTACCCTACTTGGTATCAATCCCACCCTCTTCATCAATTGACCCTTCATTCTCCTGATCAATTCTTAGATTCATCTTCCTTAACTTTAAACTCACGCTCCTGATCAACTTCTTGGGAATACTCAAAGAATACAAGTCTTCATCTCCTCCCCCTCCTCCTGTCCTTTCAATGCTAGCATCTACATTCTTGTCCTTGTCTTGTTCTTCACAGATAAAATTCCTTCTACTATTGGACCTGCGTAGGGAGAGGAGAAGCCAAGCAGCCATGATGATATTTTTCAAATGAGTGGTATTGTTTTATACCTTGAATGGTATTGGACACCACTTTATTCCCCACTTTGGCAATACCTTTTTTTTCTTTTTTTCTTTTTTCTTTTGTGGGTGGATGGTATAAAGTAAAAAACAGGATTCCAGGGTCACAAGATCACAACGGAACGCTTTCCTGTAATCTCTACAGTCAAAACCCATTCTTTGTTCTATATAATAATGCATACAAAGATTAACACTTGCAGAACGCCATATTTGCTACTAGGAGCTCCTGACAGGCCTCTTTACAGGCCATTCTTGGTTAGGTGGAGCAGATCCATAACAACTGCAATAACGTTATGCAAATGCTACATTCATGCAAATCCCAACAACAAAAACAGTACCAGTTCCTGTTGGCTTTCTATTATTACATGATAGTATGAGATTGCTTTTCTTACCTTATTCAATGAGCTTCGTCTAGGCTTCAATGTTGTTGAGCCTATTAGACATGGCTATGAAGCAGAGGACTTGTTTAAAATAGTGGGATGATAGAGATAGACATGGGATTCACAAAAGAATCTCTAGGATTGTTTGTTCACAGAATAATAGCAGAGATAGGCATTCATGCGAGAAGCTCTTGGATTGTTTGCTGGGATTATTTGTTCAAAGAATAATAGCAGAGATGGGAATTCATGAGAGAAGCTCTTGGATTGTTTGTTCAAAGAATTATAGCAGAGGTAAATTACTTGGAACTTGAAACAAAGAACACACAATGAGGGAAAAACAAGGTCTATATTAAGTTTTTGTTGGGCTGTGTCATATGCTTGAAGATTTAAGTTACAAGTTTGATGGAGGATTTATATTGCATGGCAATAATGGACCATAATGGAGGATCTAATGCTCTTTCTAAATCTTTAAGGTGTCCTTGGTTTCTCTCTACACTTCCAGCTAGCCTATATCCCTTTTGTCAATGGAGATACTTTCGAAATCACCTTCTATTAAATTATGATACACGCATCTTAAAGAATGGATTTGAACAAGAATTGGGATCTTTGAACAAATAATTTCATTGTGGGGAAGACGCTGTCAAAATTATGAAAGGGAATATGTGTCAACAAACTGTTTCATGTATCATGTTTCATGCTAAAACCCAACTAACAAGTATTTTTGTGTGGATCCCAAGCATTTATCATTAATGGGGCCTCATGATTTTCTTTTATAAAAGCTTGAGTAGGTTGGTTGACTTTGTTTGCTGGGTGCATTGGATCATTATTCTTGTTGTAACTTATACCATTAAGGTTGAACAACATAAACTTAAACTACACTTATAAACTAAGAACATGATAACTTTCTCATAATAAACAAAGAAATCACATCATCAACATATGATTGATGTTGATGGATATGCTATGCTCATTATGATATTTGTTTTCAATTTCCAATATGTTTTTAGTAAATGTAAAAGTATTATGGTTTGACGAGTTATGAATATCATTATGTTTTTGGGTAAATGTAAGTGTGTTTTTACAAAACATTGTAAAGGTATGCACAGTACTTGTTATCCTCCAATTGTTATTTTAAACACAGTTTATTTGGATAAACTTCAGCCATTCAGTGTGTAGCTTTGAATTACAAGTCCTCTGGTTAAAATACTTAACATCCTTCTCTATTTCCATGTGATACCACGCGTAGGCTCTCTTCTGCTAAAGTTGTGTGGCATCAAGATATTTTCCAATCTCATATCCCTATGGAAGTTAGCTCTCGAGCCTTTTCAATCTAGAAGTTGGCTTTGGGATGCAAGGCCAGGTGTGGCTCTCTTTTGCTAAAATTGTGGCATCAAGAACTTGTCAATCTCATATCCTAATGGAATTTAGCTCTATCAGTCTCATATCCTAATGAAATTTAGTTTTGTCAATCTCATATCCTAAAAGAATTTAGTTTTGGAATTTTTAAAATATGAAAGTTGGTTTTTGGCTTTGGAGAGCAAGTCCCTGCATTGATGTGATCCTGCCTTGTCTCCTTCATCACTCTGGTTTTGGGGTTCAAGTGCCCTATGATAGCATCCTCCTTCACTCTAGTACAAACATTGTTACCAACAGTTTCAGTGCAATGTCTTGTGGTCACTTTTTTAACTTGATGACCATTTAGCTTGCGGTTGTTATCTATGTGATGTCGAGTCTTACTAATACAATATGTTAGTATTTTGTTCTTAGTACCAATTACCTCCTGCTGCTACTTACTATTTTTTGGTTTCTGAATTTGCAGGTTTATCTCCTCTGCCTATTAGCTGGGAACAATATTTGATGGCTTAATACTATCGGAAATCTCAAGGAAATCAATGTCACAGGCTGTGAGCTAATCACGGGATATGGAGTTCGTGAATTCTAATAACAATCCATGCTCATAATTTTAAAATCATAATTCAAGCAAGACATCTATTATACAATTAAAGTATCAAGACTCCCAAGTCTTCTAGTCAGTTTTGGACATTAGTGGATAAATTCTAGCATGATTTACTGCAAGCTATACAATTGATGCAATTGTTGTTAAGTAGAATTAATGTATATGGAGAGTAGTCATCATATGCTTTTGTATTTGTGGCTGCAGATATGAAAATCAATTCAAATTCTGATAAATGCCAATGAATCAACGATCCTATTCTTGGTCATAATTTTATTATGATTAATGAATTCTCATTGATGTAATGAAAGAGATAGGACCTTGGCATTATTAATTTTTGGCATGTGTATTTAAAGATTTATTCACTGCCCATAAAATGTAGGATAATCCCAATAATAAATAGTGAAATTCCTACTGTACTCAATTGCTTCAACCTCACATGGTTCTAATATGATTCTTCACATTAGCATTATATTAATAGGAAAACGCACAATTTTCGAAGACAAAACTTGTATATGGCAAGGAGATATGACTGCACGCAGAATTGCTTATTTTAAATTACGAAAATTGACAATAGACAGATGATAAAATAATGTTTTCAAAGAAAGCACAAGTTTAATACTAATTAGAATCTACAAATATACACAAATTCACAAGACTTTATGATAATAAATTTTCACGTAAGGGTGTTTCTTTAGCTAATGTAATGCCATTTTTATCTTTGCAAACAAAGCACAAGTTTAATACTAATGAGAATGTGCTGATATACACAAATTCACAAGATCATGGTGTTTGTTTAGCTAATGTAATTCCATTTTTGTCTTTTCTTGAATACCTGAAATGAACGTATATATGTAGTGGGCAGGGTTTCAATAAGCGGGGAAGAGTTCTAGACCGGGCATAGTTCCAGTCTGTTTTATCCCATGCAATCCATACACACCTGGATAGAAACTTGGGAAGAAACTAGACACACCTATATGTAAGGGTCCCAAAGAAAAACTTGTGTTGACATCGATAAGAAAGTGGGAAAAGCTATTGTAAACCAGCCCATGGGATGAACATGGCTTCATTGTCCTATCAATGGCTTACCTAAAACCACCTCATTGTGCTTATGGATTGAAAGGGGAAGATGATCTCGATTCATTTATTAGAAATGATCTTAGAGATGTCGATATTCCATTTCTAAGACCACTGGATGTTCCCTTGCCTGTAATTTCCTCTCCTCTTGAGAAGGAGAAAGTATTTTTGCTCTTAGTGTGGATACATCATTTGACTGTAAATAGTATTGAGAAACTCCCTGTAGCATTCAAAAGAAGCATAGCTGAAGGAAAATGGCTAAAAACTCACAGGGGGTACCAATCTCCCTGAATGTCTTTTTGGTTCAATTCTGAATGGAAATTTGATGGTTTTTAGTTAAATGACCTTCAATTCATTGATAATTCACTCTATGGAAATCACACAAATGAATTCAAGAAGAACCTCCAACAGATGGGGGTGGTTGTTGAATTTGGGAAAGGATGTGATTTGATCGTTGAGCATCTCCAAATGCACACGGAATTGCAAGCCATAACCAGGGTTTATAAATATCTTCATCGGTTCCATTGGAAGCCTGTTGATAGTAAATCTGTTAAAATTTGGATTCCAGTAGGTGGTGGACATGGGAGTGAATGGAAGGATTCAAACCTATGTGTAGTTCATGATGACAATGGACTCTTTCATTATAGGTTAGAAATCCTTGATAAATTCTATGAAAAGGCATTACTTCCTTTCTTTTCTAGTTATCTTGGAGTGGTTATGTATCCCAAAATTGATCATTATTGGTGTATGCTCATCCTCCACCATTTTGCACTCATCATTGAATGCATGACCCTCTTCTAAGTAACAAAGTACAAGGATATACTTTGGCCCCCTTTGTTATCTTCCTTTTTTTCACTTATTTGGTTTTATTCTTTCTCTAATGCCCTTATTCTTTCTCTTAATGCCCTTAAGGTATGCAACAGTCCACAAGAGGGCCGGATTTGTATTCAGTATCTTCATGCTCAGATTTTCATCAAGACACTGAGGAGTGAAAATGCCAAAGGGAATAACCTCAAGTATGTTAATTTACTAATACCAATAAAACCACCTTCAATCATGTCTCGCAGGCCCCATACCTACTACTCAAAACCACCTAATTCCACTAACATCCATATTCATAGTCCAAATATACCTATGAGATGCCATGTGTGATTTTTTAAGGCATCATTCCTAGCTTTGGATTCCTAGAAGCTTTAGTTAGGAACTAAGGCCATAGTTTCCTCCCCTGACCATGTCCATGGCCTTGAGACGGATACATAGTGCTCCACAAATGATGATGGCATGCATATCCCCATTAAGATTCAAAGGATTCACTTTCAACATTATGTGTGGTGGTTGGAGGCATCAATTTTGGCCCTAAATGGT